>JASANG010001213.1:0-275200 GCA_030248215.1 Enoplolaimus lenunculus | reverse complement strand
CTTGTAGTTTAAGAAATAAAATAAAGTTTGACATTTCGTTTGGTCAGCGTGCTACAAATTTCTTTCTAATTTTTGAAGACCACTTAAGACGATGTGAATTTTAAAATTAAATATAAAATAAAAAATTGAAAGTAACGATAACACAAAATTCATTTCGGAAACTAATCAGGTTATTCTTAAATAAACTTACGAAGACTGAATAGTTGAAACCGTGTTGTAAGATATGGCACCGACGTTGAAACGGCATGGCATCATCAAACACGAACAGCACATTGTTTGCAAAACCGTCACAATCTAGTTGCCACTGAGCAGGCCTGAATCTGAAATTATAAAAGTCCTCGCAATTAACAGCAGAAAATCTAAATACATACTGAATCAACGTCTATAAATTAAAAAAATCAGTAAGTCTATTAACTTGAAAATTAATGTTTTCAACTATGACTAAACAATGGCACTATTTAAATGTTAAACGCATCTTGTATTTGTGTTGCCAAGTGCATTACGATGCATAGAAACATACGGGGCAAGGTCCACATGAAAATTTCGGCCGCTCATTTCGCAAAAAATAATGTTTCCGGTCGGACACGAGCAAGACGCAACTGCCACATATTTGAATCGAACCTGTGAACAATTTGATCGATGCCTTGCCAACAGGAACCAAGTGCGTTGTTTTGAAAACAATGAAGGCATTGAACAACTTCATACTGAAGGTTACGTTTCGATTAGCACTTGTCTATAAGTAAGTCAATATAGAACAAATAGGAAATATAGCATCATCATAAGTTACCGGCGTGAAATTATCTGATTAATTTTACCAAACGCTTTACTATTACCTGTGTCTCTTGAAATAATTTTTTAAAAACGCTTAATTCTAAAAGTGAAGTGTGTTTATCAAATTAATGGAGCAGCTCTTAACAAAATCAAGCAGTACTCACATCAGATGGTAGCATCAACATGACTTCTAACGCGTCAATACTACTGCAATGGTGTCCAGTTTCACATGACGCCGCCAAGGAACAAAAATCGCCTATAAATAACGCTTTAAACTGTTCAACCATTTTCGACAAGATATACAATAAGCTTCGGAGACATGATGTTAACATAACATCTAATTACTTTAACTATATTCGACAAATCATGCACCAAGTTTACTTGACACATACTTATTTGCAAGTTAAAATTGCGGTTTAGTTATAAATTGATTCAAAACATCAAACAGGGCATTGAATTATAGTTGAATTTGTTACAACAAATTATGTTAGACAACTATTTAGTGCTAAAATAATGAAAACTCAGGCGTATTCCTATTTTAGAATTTTTTGCGGCCAAATATTTGTACGGAACAGACGGTGTTGTAAGCGGCTGATTCCGAATCCGCAGCAGCGGAGGTGCTTTAAGTAAATTATTATGAAACATGATTAATAAACCTGAAAAAAATCTATGAAAACCCAAAACATTGTGAAAATAACTCAAAACTGGTGGGTCTGCACCTACTTTATATACATTTTTGGTGCTGACACAAAAACTTAAGCTCTCGGTCTGTACCTAGTCCGCCGAGCACAGTTTGGGCAGCCTAGCTATCACGCCATTCTATGCTAAGCAAAAACGGGGGTAAAGTACTTAAAAACCTATGTCACGCCATCCTAATTCTGAGAAAAAACAAGACAAAATAGTTAAAGACAACTTCACGATCACGCCACACTAAACACATATTGCTATCAGTAATTATTTTGAAAACTTTAGCAAAAATATGTACAAAAAAACTTTTGTGTACATTTCGCATAAGGTTAAAATTACGCCTAAGACAGCTATTAGGGAGATACAATTCAAGGTACGAGCGGTAGGGATGTGCTGCCATTTCAGGGAAACACTCGACACGTCAACTGACGTACTGACAAAACTCGAGACATTGATTTTTACAAGCCTTTACTCATGCTAGGAAAATTTGCTCTAGTTTATTTGGTTATGTTTCGTGGAGAGGTATTTCAAAATTTTCCAACCTAATTGCTAACCTAGGGCTCTTGAAGTAACTTGAGTTCCCACTGCCAGCTTCTAAACATTTTTTGTTGAAATCCACTAGCTATGTAGCCGGCGTAATGAATTGTTAAAATACATGTTATATCGAGTTGAATTTTGAAAAAATTTATTGTATTATATCTAATAAACTTCTAACAAACATAGCCCGGCTACTACAATAATGTGAACCTTCATGTATTAAATCTTATAATTTTTATCTATAGTTCGAGATTTGTGACAATTTAATATAAAACACGTAGATGAAAGGAAATTATTAGAGCATTCGATTTGGGGGGCTACGTATTTCCAAAGAAATAGGGGTTAACTATTTCAAAAGCTTAGGCCTATGTATTAACAGCAGCAGTATACGAAGACACCGGGCATTGATTGCGGTCCCTTAGCCTATGTATAGTAGAAATCAAAATTGTACGCACTAATCACAGATTCTAAATTTTAGGCACTGATTACTGATTTCTAAATGTTTGGGCTTATGTTAAGCATGCATAGATCAGGGCGGATCATTTTTTGCGCGGAACTGCAAGGCAAGCTTAAGCTGTAGACTAACTCTTGGCTTATCCTAGGCGTAGAAATACGCTTAGGCCTTGATCTATGCATTGCCCCAAGATTTACAGCGGAGTTTAAAATCACTAGAAATGACAGAGTTTAGTTCACTACAACCATTGTGTATTCAAACAAAAATTGTTTAAACTATTACTTAATTAGACTTATGTTGGCTGCAACTCTTAATATACTGCGGTCTTAACAGATTTATTGGTTGCAGAACCGGGTTTGAATACAAGGTGTGGTCTATGTATAGATCAGGGCGGACCATTTTTGCGCGGAACTGCAAGGCAAGCTTAAGCTTTGGACTAACCTTAGGCGTATCCTATATTTAGAAATAGGCTTTGGCCATGATCTATACGTTGGTCCCGAGATTTACAGCGCTCAGTTTAAAATCACTGGAAAAGTCAGAGTTTAGATCGCTCCGATTATCGCGTATTCAGACTAAAAACAGTTAAATTTTTACTAAACTGGCACGCATGTTTTTATTAAACACAAATATAATTACTAGACACGATAATTAATTATTAAATCTATGTATTATAACCCGATTTTAAAATTCAAACCAGTATGATGGGATCTGAAATACATTTTGATAATTAACAAACAAAACCTTCCAAATCAATAACTTCCGATTCCGGAAATTGTATTAAAACCAGTTGAACTGTATATAAAATACACACAAACGAACCTTTCAACTCGATACTCAACGTATGAAACCCTGCTTCACAAACGTCAATCGGAATCCAGTTGGATAAAATCTGAAATACAGATAATTAATTAAACACAGAACAACTAATTCAATTTTCAACGTATCAGGACTTGTTTGCGATTGTCGATTCGAAACCAGTTGTTAGAATCTGAAATACAGATAATGATAACGAAACAAAACACACAATTCAATTTTCCAAGTATCACAACCCCAATTCACGACATGTCCATTCGAAATCATTTGGTAGAATCTAAAAAAAGAAAGAGAAAATTTGGTTTTGAAAAAAATCGTGAACTATGAGGACCCGGTGTAAAAGCTGTTCGTGTATATTAGACGTTTTCAGGATGGAACATAGGAATATTTTCAGGATTTTTAGTAAGCTCTTAAAACCTGGGTTGGGACAGCTTTTACACCGGGTCCCACGGCGGGGTTATTACTACTGACGTCGTACTCGCCAATAATGTATGAGGTATCTGGAACAAATGATATTATCGTAGTCAGAGCATCGAAGAGAACATATCAAGTTGAGAAAGCAAATGTAAGTTTGATGCATGTTTTACGTCAAGAAATCTGTTATACACACGCTTTGATTCTGCTAGTGCAAAAGCATTTATACACGCTTAATACTAGCTAACTCATAAACAAAATTACGCCACTAAAAATATCTTACGCTGCTTCAAGCGTCAATATTGTTCCAGCAGCAAACGCTGATGTAACACCTTCTGACACTCGCTGCTGCACACATAAAATATACTCTAGACATGGCGTTACTACTTAAAAAATTTACAATTAGTTCAGCAGAAAACATCTGAATTAATACTTTAAAGCAACCCCAAAACAAAACAATTTAAACTAACTAAACAAAATTTCTGACAAGTTTTTGTCTCTTTTCAACCTTACCATTGTCAGGATTGTAAACATAAATGCTGTCCAAATTCTAAAAGTTGGTAAGGGTTGTCACGCCGAGATACCTGTACCATTACTGAGGCCATCTAGAAAAATTAAAAACAACTATAAACAGCAACTGATAATGAAAGCAAGTAAATATTTTCAAAATAAAACAACCAAAATGATAAGGAAAGTATATACTTTTCAAAATGACTAACAACCAAAATTGATAAGATAAATAAACAAAGAAAAATATTTTCGTAGATATATTTATATATAAGTATGTATGTATTTATATACAAATAAAAGTATAAATATGAGTATATTTAAACATTATAAATATATATAAACATATAACAGATTAAAAAGCTTGTAAAACGAAAAAATAAAAAATAAAAAGAAAAACTTGTAGTGACATAGAGACGTAAATTAGTTCTAAGCTTAACAGGGTCAAAACAGTCTTATAAGTATATTCCTACGCCAGACCCTAAGCGTTGAAATAAGTCAAATGTGTAAGCTTATACCTAAGTTTCAGCAAAAAGATCAGTCCAAGGGTGCGGGATAAGTTTCCTGTATTATAGTCCACGGAAAAACTGACCTAATTTCTGCGTTAAAGATGAAGCAAGGAATCGGTCTTGGTTGTAAACATATAATAAATACCGGTTTGTCATGCCATATTTTAAAACTTACTATATTCAGTGTTGCCGAAATGTGACGCGCCCGTGATTTGTACATGCGAACTTATGCAGTTACGGATCTCAAAATTGGTATGTAGGCGCAACTTAAAATTTAATTTCGAAGCTGTCCTTTGTCTAGTTCGAAGATTACAAGACCTATCAGTAATTTGTGGTACATACAACACCATTAAAGACAACTACACCGATTTTGAGCGCAGTTGCGTAACAGGCTCGTACTCATTGTAAATAACAAAACAGCTCTTGCAAAAGCATTAGAAATGATCTCACTAGCTAAGATACCTTTCGTTAAAACATTGTATAAACAGCAATCATTGAGCAAATTTGAGGAAAATGGGCATATTCAATGCATTCTAAAAACTACACTCTAAACATCTCTCAAAACCATTTAAGTACCTGATAACGCCAGGCAACTGATAAAACCAAATCACTATCGATTTTTGCATATACATTTTGAACAATTATTCATTAAAATTTTAGGATTAGAATTTTGAAATATATTCTTGGTTCACATTATCTGATGTGTGTAGCAAGTAAGTACCCTTCAATTGTTAATAGGTCTTCTGATTTTTGAATCAGGGAGTGGAAAGCTTTCAAGTTATGCACAATTTTATTAACGCCGCTTACTTCCTACCAAATTTGAGACATACAATCGCAAAAGTTTGTCAATTTAAAAACCAATCGTTCACTAGTGGTTGTCGGTGTTATAGCCACCAATTTATTGCTGATAGGTGTAGTGACTTAGTGAATGAACAGCTTCGAAATTAAGCATAGCTTTTCGATTTAATTACGACTTAAAAGTTTTAAGATCAACAATTGCAAATGTTAGTCAGTTTGAAAACCTAATGCGTACTGGAGGGTTATCGGCATTATATACACATTTCAGAATACGGACCCTTCTCAAAACTAGCAAAAACAAGAAACTACACTTAATTTCTATCCCCTACATTTACTAGTTCGCAATGATCAACTGATGATATGCACTAAATTTGAGATTTCAAAATTCAACTTATTCATGATTTAAAGTTCAACCCTCCAATTACAGCTACACATTTGAGAATGCTGGCTCAGAAGCGAAGCGAAATTCCAAGGTGAAGCAAAATTACGCAGGAAAGGTAATGACTGAATTGAAAACAGAATACTTACAACCAGGAACCTTATAACTTGCAGAAACACTGTAATGTTCAGTGAGCTGATTACTATTAAACTGAGATAGAGAGTTAGTATTTTCTAAGTCACTAACAGCAAACGTTAACTCAATCTGCGCGGAATTGATTTTGATTCTGACTTGAATTCATTCCAGGCGATTTGATTTTGTGTAAAAATACACTGAAATTTACAGTTTACCTCTATCATTAGTTACGAATTGTTTTACAAACAAGCTAACTATAGCATGTGCGTGTCTGATTGTTACAGCTACAGAGGTTCATGTGGATACCAGGGATGGAACGTTTTGTGTAGTACCGCAATAGCGTAAAGTTAAGCTTAAGACTAATTTGTTTGGTTCGCTTTAGGCGTAGCTCATTTTACGCTTAGGAACAAGGGTATGCTACTAGCTACAAGTTCTACTGCAAACTGAAGGTAAGGCTTAACATTGAAGGTGAGGTTCAAACTACGGTTAACCTTAACACGAGGGTGTAAATGAAACGGATAATGATCAAAATAACGCAAACGGAAAAGTGCAAGTTTTAAAAATGTTTTTTTTTCTACCAACACAAGTGAGGCGTGCATAAATTCGCTGGTCTTTTAAAGATTTTAAAGAGCAAATGCCGGATGCGTCGAAATTTTCAAGATTTTGGATGAATTTTGTAATTTTTTTATTTCGTTATTTCTCGGAAACGGCTCGTAATAAAAACACATAAAATTTACTGATGTGGTAATGATGAACAAACAATATAAAAATAATGTAAAGCATCTTTATTCGTCTTGATGATTGTATCTGAAACAAAATAATAATTACTAGTCGCCAAGAAACCCTACTCTCTAGGGATAGTCACATACGACTGTCCCTATGGCGGTTGGAACTACTTGTAGTAATGTTCTTTCAAAACTTAAGTATGCTTTTAAACATAAGATTCGAACTCACCTTTTTGGTACTGGAGTCATTTATGCACTACAATTAGGGATTAGGGTTTAGGGACTCTATCCGCTTACGGACTCTTAGTAGGGAAACGGACTCCTATTGATTGGGACTCAAAATTGGAACCGCTCTCTTTTCGGGTTACAAAACTAGCCAGCTCACCTTCCTAAGGGGGCGAAAAATTTTTCAAGAGGGGTGTATACGGGTTTTCAATAACTTACAAGCAAGATTTAAAGTTTTCTAAGGGGCCAAAATTAATCCAAGGGATCTGAAGCCCTGATGGCCCCCTTTTTCTTCGGGCCTGCACGTGTAAGATACCACTATTCCTCCTTAATATATACAACCGTATAATCGACTACTTTATTGATTGACAGCTACTTTGATACGGTAGACGACTAATCAGCTCTTAGTTTGGATTTTCGGCATAAACATCCGTTTTAGGGTAAATTTAATACGGCCCTGTATGAATATTTTCTATATCATCAGACATTTCATTTAAAGTTGGGGTTCGAAGCGCGAACTTTCGGATGGTAGGCGTTTACTATCAGCACTCAGCCAGAGGAGCTTGATAGTCAAACGCTACGGGACAATTTGTATTCAGCCTCGTTGAGATTTTTATCTACACGTATATACGTGTATTTAACACTTTATCACATAAATATTTTCTATTTCATCTGAAACCTACATTTATGCTAGGATTCGAACTCCAGTGACTGAGGTGGGAGGCGTATACCATCACCACTCAGCTATATGAGCTTGACGCTCGAGCCCGAGGAGGCTCTCACGTCTTGTGGTGATTTAGTACTCTGTATACCTGTTGCAATTGTTAAACACGGTGCGATATATATTATTTAACGTATATACACTGCGCTGAGTACACTGCGCTGAGTTGGTTATAGATAGTAAACTGAAAATTTTTTGCTTAAAGATAGTAAACTGAAAATTTTTTCTCTCAAGCAAACAATTTGTTATTTATTGCGCAAACACAGTTTGCAGTTCAGTTGCTTGTAGTACACTATATGCTGGAAAGGTTTAACACCTACACATTGGCATTAACTGTAAGTTTATTCACCGGTGGTAGACAATCTAATTCCATAACCATAATAGGTATTAGAAAGTAACGTTTATAATTTAAGTCCGTATTCTTAAATGTTTGTAGCAGCCATTACCAGGTGGTGATAGGTCTTGTAACTATCGGGCCCGTGGATCCTGAATTTCAAAATTTGACACATTTGTCAATTTGATTTGCTCTACATTGGTTCAAATTTTGAGTTCAGCAACTGAAAAATTGAGCGAGTATGAAAACCTACTAACTGATGATAGTTGCTATACACATTTGAGAATATGAGCATTAGTTTCAGACTTTACTATTTAGTTTTCAGATATTACCAGTCTTGTTGCCTAAATCAGTTCTGTGGTTTCTTGATATGTAGCAGAACTGCCTTGATAATTCTGAGGCATTTTAATTGTTGTCTGTTTCAGACAAGACTGCAACTTCGCCGGGGACTGTGGTAAATACGCCACCTTCCTACGAACGTCTTCGAATCTCTAGTCCAAAAATGTTCCATGAGCGCTGCCGCCGAGAAAATTCTATGTTGCGAATATTTTTTCTATGCTCACTATGAATCTTCTTAAGCTCTCTGTAGCCAATTCCTAGGTGTAGGACTAGGCCAAAACTGTATTAGTATTAAACCAAGAGGTTGCGGAATTATTTTAGCTGTTAAGGGAGTTTTAAAATGATGAATTGACCCCCACCAGGTAAGGCTATGTTTATTTTGAAAGCATATCCTCATTAGCATTTTTTTGCAGCAATGAGTAATTGTTATAAAGGTTTGAGGGGTTCACGAACAGGGAGCTAAAATCGGATTTCGGGCCTATGTTACTTTTAGGGCCTTAACTGTAGATTAATAAGCATATTCTTAAGCATAAGCCTAAGCCTAATCGTTGAAGAAAGTATAAACCTAAGCTTAGCCCAAAGACTAAGCAAAAAATAACCTGAAACCGAAGCCTATTTCCACCCCCGTCTCTGCCGCCCGTAAAATTAAATTGCATAATTCGGCCAGGTTGAAAATTTTAAAATCAGATTCGTTATTAATTTGCTCATAATCTACGTGAAAATTGCAACATTTTTCAATAATGAACTTTTCGTTGCCGAGTTAGGAAGCGGCGCTATTAATGACACCCGAAAATTGTTTCTGCTTCGTTTTTTCAAATCACATTTTAATATCTTAAATTCACACAAAGTTTTTGCTCTTAAATTATTTTATTTTCATAGTTAAAATTTTAACGATCATTAGTTTTAAGAAACAGAGTTCATGCTGGTTTTTTGCGGATTTTATTGTTGCGAAGTAAACAGTAGTTTTGCTATTTGTACCAGGGGCGCAGCCCGAGGTGTTTGTTAAACGATCACCTATAATGCATTTACAAAAACTTTTCCGTCCATGAATATATTGCCCCATGGTAAATATAGAGACCTGCCTAACATGCCTTAGCCTATAATCCTAATGAGCTAAACCTAAGCGTAACAAACCTTAGCGTATTAAACATAAACCGAATCCTAAACCTTAGCCTAAGTTCCCAAGTCTCAAAGTAATCGTGACTTAGTTGGCAGGCCCTTATAATTAACAGTACAGCCGAAATATATCTGGGCAGAGGAAAATGGATTTAGGTGAATGGTATATTAATTCTTGGTGTACTCCTTTAATAAACAGAAACCCTAGCAACAATAACGAGTTATATACTAGGATGTATGTATTGTTCTAATCTTTTAAATCAGGTTGATTGGTTGGATTCTTTAATTGAAGACACTGTATTCTCAAATTAAATATCTTCAGCAACAACTCGTCTTGTAATTTTTGTATCATTGAATGAAGGTTTTATTTGACTCACTTCTTTATGACGAACAAATTAGTAAATTTAGATCTGTATTAAAACAATTCAACTGCTCTTAAAGTTATGAGAGACATTTTCGTCCAATTATAGAAACGACTTGAACCCCGCTTCATCTTAACAAATTTAAGAGATTATATAACGAAAATTGTCTTAAAATGTTTAACACAAAAAGTTTTAAAATATTCACTTAAAAATTGAGAAAACAAAAATTTAACTCCAAATTATTAATTGTATTCACTGTTGAATTGATTTTTCACGCATTTCACCCGAAATGTCTTTATTATCAGCAAAGTAGTAGTAATATTGTAAAACACGTTGCGAAAATTTTGCTCTCGGGTGGCAATTTGCAACCTCTCCCCCGCTGCTGTTTATTCCCCCCCCCCGCTTTTAACATATACTCAGCAATGGAGCATACAAGAGAGGGATATAGCAATATATCTCTAAATTTTGGGAAATTTTGCAAAAATGAACCCTTGTACAAGATTGAGGTTTTTTCTCGTTCGCTACTCCCATCGTAAAAACTTCTACATGAGGTAATTCGCTCTCGAAATTAAATCCTGGTTACGCCCCTAATATACACATGTTTAAATAAAATACACTTAAATTTGATAGAAAAAAACTCTCTCGGAGTGTTTGTGTGTCAGTTTAGTGACAAACTTTAGGTGAAATAAAACCAACGTCAACAGGAGTCTGCGAAGGAAGACTTATGTTGTTTTTTGTGTGGTTCTTTCAATAAATTTTATACTTTTAATTTTTGCGCTCGCATTTATATTTAATTTGTACTTTATATTGGAGCTATTAAATAGCTTTGGTTAAGCGCCGATATGGGACTTGAACGACACTCACTGCAAAGATTTCGTTATTGAATCATAGGTTAACGATTTACCAATTCCTAGTTTAAGAAACATGGTTGAACATAAAGACGGTGGAATCATAACACCAACAACCATAACAACATCAAAAATCATAGTTTAAAGCCCTATGCCACACATGCAAGTTTTTGCAGGAAAGACTTGCACTCGCAACTTGCATGTGCTACTTTGGGGCGCAAAACAGCTTTGAACTTTTTGCAGCTGCAAATTTTCATTGGAATTCATGCTATTTAATGTAATTCGCACTTGTGAATGCAGTTGCAAGTCGCTTGAATTTCTTGCGCATGCAGTTTGATTGGTCAGTCGGAATGTTCCTTTAAAAATACTTGCAGCTGCCGATCGCTATGTTATGTTTAGGAAAAGTTGCTTTGTTTAGTGTTAGTGATATTTAAAGCTGAAAGAAAATTAAGTTTTCAAAAAGCGTTCTTCTTACTGTCGTCCCGAAACTTTTAAGTTTTAAATTTTATAATTTTTAGACTGGTTTTTTATTTGCGTTCAACATAAACGACCGTTTCTGAAAATATAGTCAATTTTGGCTATCGCTTATAGCAAACTTGTTGAAATTCCGTGACGGATGGAGAACGAATAAAGCACCGAAATGGTTATAAGTTGAACTCAAAGAATTTTTTTATAATGTTAGTCTTGTTCTGTAACTGTGTAGCATTCGCCCGACCGATCTTGAATTAGAATTGAAGACGGGTTTTTGATTTGACACAGGGACGTGCCGTGCGAGGAACCGGACGTGACGATCAAAATCAGTAAATTCGAATCAGTTGAGTGTCAGACAGAAGTCGTATATGCGGCTTTCTCCGACTCAAGTTCCTTAGTACTCAGCAGTTTTTAGGCAGACCCCACCAATTAAACGTAAAATAATGTTTGTCTAAAGTCGTTGTGTACCAGCGAGCTTTTAGTTTTTAACAAAACACATATATATTTTTCAGTAAACATTAGATGGGACCATGGATTTCATGCCTACCCTTAAAGCTACACCCAAACACTAATAATACTAAATTTGAATTTTAGAAAATATGAATTGCTAACTAAATCCAATGTTTACGATGCGGTTTCTAGTCATTGCGATGGTGGTACAAGCGGTTACTTGTATGCTTCAACCGCCTCATAACTACAAAGATTACACCGGGTCAGTAGAGGCTAAAGGAAAGACCTTAATTGCAGGGAATCACAGAGCTTAAACATCAAACGAAATTAGTTTCAAACTAGCGCTATACTTAGTGGTCTAATAAGTTTTTAATTAGTGGCTTTTTACCGTATTTACCGTATTTATTTAAAAAAGGTGCTTCAAGCTTCATTAGGGCTAAGTGAAGATTTGTTAATTTCAAATTAGAAAGCAAAATATGGGTGTTAATGTGCTGAAATCCATAAATGTCAAGTTTAGATCATCGCAAATCGAACATGGCTGTACGAACACAAAAATACCGGGTTTTATTTGAACGTTTTTAGAGGCTGGCAGAATGGTACAGAAGAAGTCCGTTACAGTAGTATAAGCATATTCTTATGCTCAAGCCTAAACCTAAGTCTTAAGCAAAAAATTAATCTAAAGGTATAAGCTTACCCTACTGCGATTCCGTAGAAAAACGTTTCGCCCCTGATCTTTACATAGGAACAGGTGGGTAACTGCTATTGTTAACTATGATGTATCAACAGGGCAAAAAAATTCCTTACACAATTCTTTTAAAGCTGTGGAAAATTTTTTGCCAGAGTGACGAAGATGTCGGCAAAGGAAGAGACGTCCCCTCTGGTCCTTGCACAATGGCAGACCTATTTAGAAGTGCAGATTTAATTCTACTTAAAATAAATAAATAAATAATGTTTTAGGTACAAAGTCGTAACAATTATTCCTGAAACCGAAGCTGATCTTGATTTGCTACGCTATGTCGATCGTCATTGGGAAGTGAGTGATAATGTGCCCAATTTCATTTTTCTTCTAAAATTTAAGACATCGCAATGTAAACATCAACATTGTGTTAAATTTAGGATATCCGTAAATTAGCTAATTTAAAGCCACCGCCAATATGCGGGCCCATCTTAGCATGAATACCTAAAACAGCGTACCAAATCTGGTAAATAAATATTTCAGGTAATAAATTTTAAAAAATTTACAATCTAATTTTTTAAAAAGTTTAAAAATTATTTTCAGATTGATTTTTGGAAACGAAGCAGTGCTCTCAACGACACGTCCGATGTTATGGTTGGACCTCGGCAAACTGAATCGCTTGTTCAATTTCTCGACCGTGTTCACATACAATATCGTGTTACCATTGATAACGTGCAAGAGTATACGTTCAATTTTGTTATATATGAATCTGAAAGTTTGATAAGGATTTTTAATTTTTAATAAAATGTTTTGTTACCACCGTATGCTAAGTTCAAAATAATTTTGTCAACGTTGCCACAAAATCATAATAGACCAGTTCTATCACGAAGTCAATTTAAAAATGAACACCGGATAGCCGTGGTCTATAGAAGAGATTTTGTGGCAACGTTGACAAAATTATTGTGAACGGCGCATAAAAGCAAGGTGCGACGCAACCATATAATCCGTTGAGAATATATAACAAATTTTGCGACACATTAAGTTACCAGGCTTATTCTTGACACAGTAATAACTTTCTACACCGATAAATTTCTGCTGCTTTAGCTAAGGTTTAGGCTTTCGCTAAACGTAGACACTAGTTTAGGTATTGCAAATTTCAGCTTAATAGACCGAGAACGACATGTAAACAAAGACTTTCATCGAATTCGTAAACGGCGAATTTATGGCTATGATGTTAACAAATACAACAGTTTTGATCAGGTATTTTACTTCAAATTATTAAAGTCAACCAGTGCAAAATTTATTTTCAATTGAAATAGGAGCCGGGATCAAGCCTGTATACGGCCAACTCCGCATGCCATTGGGGTCCCCAATATTTTTCTTAGAGACCATTGCGTTGTTTTAAAATGGCAGAATTTTCCTCGGGAGGCAAACACCATGCTCCGTTCTGGATATGAGTACGGTATGAATTTAACATTTTAACATCGCAGCGGTATAGAAACCGAAACCAATGATTCAAGTTTAACATTTGCTGCTCGCGTTTAATTCTATTGAATTATTAAAAAAATGATATCACTGCAATGAGTAAGTTTATTCCAATCAAGCTAGAAAAGCATTTATATATATGAGCTTGTGATGAACAATTTGCACAGCAAAATCTTCAGAACTTCTGCAGCACAGGGCTGCATGAGACATACATTAGTGTCTTTTTTGGAATCGGTCTTGGTCGTAAGTCATTGCGGAATCAATTAAAAACTTTGTGCTAACTGGTGATAAAAGCCATTTGAGTGTCAGTTTCAGATATGAGCAACCTTACTCAACAGTACCACCTATTACCAGTTGAGCGATAGATTTATTAATAAATTTTGATTCATATAATAAAATATAATGTAAGATTATATTATCCGAAATTTTAGATAAATCAACATTTAATCGACTTAGAACGTAAATATTGGTTTGTCAAGCGGCATTATCTCGGCCGAACCAATAAACGACGCAGTATGTATGCCGTCCAGGTAAACCAAAACCAGAATCAGGTTAATTGTGTTAAAAACATAACGCAGTTTTTCTTTAATATTACACATTTTATATCAAATTGACGTTTTATATGTATATGTGCACGGTAGGTAAAAATACCAATTACGAAAAATGTAACACAATGGTTGGGTTTCTGAAAACTTGCTTAATTATATGTTTTACTTATGCGGGGTTCATGTTATACCCGGGGCAGTGGGATACGCATCTTGTCACTATCACAATAGCACGTAACATTTAGTCTCCTAGTTGATCCGCTATCAAATTTAAAAAATTTAAATTGTCTGCTATCAAGATGTGACATTTACTGTTTGTACTGCAGTGTCATATGATATTCAAAATATTGTCTGTAAGTATCATATGATATGTTTGAAAAAGTGTGCAAAGTTGTGGTAAACTATTTAGCTTTCTTGTCTTGTAGAATGTCATGTGATGCTGAGGTTTGAAATTTGACTTCATTTGTAGGTCGCAAAATTTTATGTTGACGTCGAATCAACATGGGACAAAACGAGTTCCGAACTGCCCCAGTTATAACGTGAACCCTGCATTAAGTATTCGCTAAGCAATTAACTGATGTTTATAACAATGTATTTATGTTAAATAAATAGTTAAGTAACTGAAAGTTTTTGGCGTGGTGCAGGCTAATGCTTCCACACTTAAAGCAAATTGTCAATCGAATTTCAAAGAAATTTGGGGATGAGCTCACGGTGCCCAATTTAAGTTTACGTCTTGTACGTATTTTAGGTGGTAAAATTAGGGAATTTGGTTGAGCTTAACTCCCAAATTTGAAGACGACTTCTCTGGCAAATCTTGTTTCTAAGACATCTATGTCTAAAAAATCAGCAACACAAGTCTTCTATTTCAGACATTTTTTTCTCATATTTCAGACATATTTGTGTTGTATTCCAGAACAAATTAGTCTTAATCGTTTATGAAACACTCTTAAATTTGTGACGTTTAAGTGTTAAAAATTTCAGCCACAGATTTCTAAAAAATTTTCAGAATCTGATATCTTGCATTCAAGACAAGTCAAAGTTTTTGGACAACAACTGATTCATGAGTTATGTTAATGTGTCTTTGAAAATTTAATACTGTATTTGTATAAAATTTCTAAACATTTTCAAATAAAGTTTCGTCCTGTTTTTTAGGCTTAAGTTTAGGTTTAGGCTTAGGTTTCATTAAGCATTCTGATTTTTAAAACACTGTTATAATCAGTGTTACTAACGATTTTAGCTATCCACAGGCCCAGGCCGAAGAGCCATTTTTATTGATGGCGGCTTCCATGCACGTGAATGGATTTCTCACGCCGTTGCGTCTTACATGCTCGATAAAGTAAGCATTCTATCCTCAAAATCTAGCACCATATTATAACCATTACGAGCTTAATTTTGTTCACCCGTGTTGTAACTTTTACAGTCACATGAATCACATGGTACAACACGAAAACTATACTTATAACAAAGAATATGCCTTTATAACTTGCCTAAATTGTGCTTAGACCTTTCGCGCAGGAATATTTTCAATTTCATCTGAGATCGAATTTAAAGCTGCAATTCGAATAGCAGGACAGTTGGGGGAGATGTATTCACCATTATACAGGTCGACTATAAGAGCATGACGCTCGAGTACAAGATGAAGCATTCGAGTCGATGGCCGCAATCACATCTGTACAGTAAAATCCTGTACACCTTTTATTTTTAGCTCGTTGAAGGCTTCGCGAATGGAGACGAACGTTACGTAAACTTGTTGAGCAAAGTTGATTTTTACATTTTGCCCGTTGCCAATCCAGACGGATATGAACATTCGATCAATACGGTAATGTTGTATTAAATTGAAAGATATGTTTCTTTAAAATTTTATTAATACAAATTGTCTTGAAATTTAATTGTAGCAAAATCTTATAAACACAAACAAACTACATTTTAAAACAAGCTTCTGCCGTCCACTCTGCTGGGTAATTGTAAAAATCAACTATAAATTGCTAAGAACTAACTATTTTCCTAAAAAGCGGGTAGAACAAAAATGTTGAAAGGGCTGAAGCCTTCTGACGACCCCGTGAAATCTTAAATGTGAGTCGGAAAGTGTACAAGACCTTGGAGATTGGTCGGTAGGTACTGATTCATTCCTAAAAATGTACGTATACGTTACATACATAATTTCATACCTATCCTGTGATTATTGCAGACATCTAGGTCAATGTTACTTTCAGGAGCCTAAGATTAACCTGACGCCTATAACCTACACCTGAGCCTCATCGAAAAAATAAGTTTGCGCCGAACGACGAACTTAAACGTTTATCGCAAGAGTTGAAAGCATATAAAGCTAAAACTAAGACTAAATCTAAGGAAAAGATTACTCCAAAACCAGAGCCTACTCCACTGCTGTGCTGCGAACAACAAACAATATTTGCACATATGACCGCTTCTGCTGCATAATACAGCCTGAAATTTCAGGACCGCCTATGGCGCAGAACACGGTCCGGTCCACACTGCAAATGCGTGACCGACATTTACGCGTATGTTGGAGACCCGTGTGTTCATCGATGCTGTCATGGTGTGGACTTGAACCGGAATTTTGGATACAAATACGGAACTGGAAATGGTAAAAATATTTAATTGGGTTATTTTATTTTATACACGGTCGGAGGTGGCTACGTATCAGTAAAGTTTTCAGCTTGAAACAGTTAGAGAAGAAGTTGTAAATGAGTAAAGATTTTTTACGCGGCCAGGGCGTCACCCATGTGAAATTAGAGACGCCATTTTTCAACTACGCATTAATAATAGAAAACAGGTAGCAAGCAAATATTGAAACTGAGTAAAAACAGCTTCAATTTTAACACTGCTACAAATTGTCAAATATAATATAGTCTATTGCAGTCCAGTTACTACTCAGCTATTTTATTAACAGATAGAAAAAACAAATTGAAACAACTTCCAAATTTGATTTCCATTGTGCAAATGTAGCTTGAATTTGCATACATGGCGGACACAAAATAAAATGAACGACTCAGTATATTTCCTTCTGTGTTTGGAAGAGATGTTTGATTTTACAAATATTTGGCTTAAAACGCTGCCGCTGAAAACTTTTCCTAGCATAGAACTATTTTAATGCTTTTGATAACATTTTCGGCCCGGAAAAACGAAAATCTCGACCGGTTCGGGCACGCCTTTCTCGCTACCCGCAGTTTCGACTCGGTTCCTCACTTGCTGGAGACTGGCTGTATACATCTGTTACCATAATCTTCAGACATCGGAAGCAGCTCAGAGCCGTGCCGTGAAGATTATCGAGGGCCTCGTGTGTGGTCCGAAATCGAAGCTCGTAACATACGTGATTTTATAGAGCAACGAAAACACGAAATTGACGCGTATATAACGCTGCATTCATACGGCCAATATTGGTTCTACCCTTACGGATACGATTATGATACATATCCGCCAGATAAAGAAGAACTGGTATAGTGGTTTTTAAGCTGTAATCTCTTAATTCTTATGACTTTGTTCTTATCCAAAGTATACACCGAAAAGCACGATCTCGAAAATGACAATTTGAGCAGGACTTGAAAAATGTTGGTCTTAACGGGTGAACCCAACTATAAAACCCACTACACTGCGAACACAGCGCCGAAGTTTGCCCTCGTTTAGTTGTTAAGTTTGAAAAGCGTATATAATAGCATAAATAGACTGGTCGCATCTCTTTAAGCACCCCTGTATCGCCACTCTCAAGTAATTATGTTTGCTTGAAAGCAACGGGTTAAAAATTTCTGTGATATTTAGTAGCCCGGCAACTATTTTAAAATCTGTAAAAGTATCTGAAACCAATTTTTTGTGTTTAATTCCGTACAAAATTTTAGGTGGTTGAATGTCTGTATGTGGAAATCACACCGTGTTTAACAATTGTAACACGCATGCATAGTACTAAATCACCACAAGACGTGAGAGCCCCCTCGGGCTCGAGCGTCAAGCTCCTATAGCTGAGTGGTGATGGTATACGCCTCCCACTCCAATCACTGGAGTTCGAATCCTAGCATAAAAGTAGGTCTCAGGGGAAATAGAAAATATTCATGTGAGAAAGCGTTAAGCGAAAAATTTTCAGTTTACTATCTATAACCCCTTCTCACATTGAGTTGCCTAAAAATCGTATGCGTACAGTCAACCAAAAGGCAAAAGAGTGCAGGAAAGCAAGCGAGCAAAACGAGCGGGTCTCAGGGGAAATAGAAAATATTCATGTGAGAAAGGGTTAAAATCGTATGCGTACAGTCAACCAAAAGGCAAAAGAGCGCAGGAAAAGAAGCGAGCGAAACGAACGAGAAGCCAGACGCAATTTTAGCATCAAATCTGTATTCATAATTTTCATCTTGCGTGGCTGTGGTGGTGGTGGTGGTATCCTAACCCTATATCCATCCTGTTAGATGCGTCCTTGACACAGCATATATATCCAGTTTTACTTTTATATACTAATTGATGCAGTGAACGAAACTTTACATTTCTACTGTTGCACGAAACGTGAAAGTTTTTGATATCTAAAACGTGTTTAAACGATTTGTATTTTTTGAGAGTTCAAAAAATTTTAAATGACACACGAAATTCAGCGCCCCACTCACACCGCTCTATTGGGTGAAAAAGAAAGAAATTTAGGTGGATTTTGTTTTACTGTTCATGAAAAACAAAAATCGCAATCCTGAAACACTTCTTAGTTAGTAAGCAGCAAGGTCACTTTTGTCAATTTGTAATTGGTGGATTTGTGTTTTTGGTGGAACGCCCCTGCCATCTGAGCCACATCCCTTTAATCCTGTACTAGTTCCCACATTAATATTTTCTAAGTAATCTGAAATATAATATTCTAAAGTACGTGTAATGGAGCATCCACGTTATAACGCTCGCGAAAAAGTAAAAAATTGTCCTGTCCCTCCGAGGATCAACGTTGTGTGAACAGAGTGGGCTAAGACAGTAGGTCTTACGCGAACAAGTTATTCTTACAGAGTACCGACAATAAACATAGCCAGTTTGGAAGCTTATATTTGTCTTAACCTTACGGCAATAACATGTTTTTGTCCCTATGCCATATGCACAGTGTACAGATTTACTGAGTCCGTCCGAAGGGACTATTTAAACAAAACTGTGTGCGTGTATATACGCAAACTTCACACGTTTCAAATAAAACTCTATAACAATATCTGCATTACTGCACATACCTTAAAATGTCCATACAGCCCAAAAAACGCCATGTGTTTTGTCCGAGTCCCTTACGACAGACTGCGGACAAACACCACTATCTAAGCACACCATTATTTATGTCCAGACACTCTAGCTACAATTGTAAAACGTACTCTCTTTGTAGGGGTAAACTGGACACTTTTTTGCATCTGCACAAGCGTTATAACGTGGATGCTCCATAACAATTTGTCACAAGTTGATGATAGTTGCACTGCAAATTCCAGTGAGCTAATTTTTCACCTCAGGCGGAAAGTTAGTTGTTTCTGCGTAAATAACTGTAAACCTTAACAAACTCACTCTGAGCTGAGTTGATTGTCCCGATGAGTTACGTTGATTCCGGGGGAGTTGATGAATAAACTCACAACTGTGAGTTCTGATAGTCTGAACGCAGACAAGTGATTCAGCTCATTCTGAGTTAAAGTCAACTCACTGTAATTTACAGTGTGTATATCTTTTTTACCCGTGCAATACCGCTCAACATTAAGAGTTGGACGCTTATTTTTTTAAGAAAATGGTGGCTGAGCGTGGAGCGGACGCTTTGAGAAGAGTGCATGGAACACGATATCGAGTCGGAAGTTCAAGTGATATTATAAGTAAGTACATCGTACAAGATTGTTAAAACAAAAGTAAATCGAAGCGTCGAGAAAACCTGTGGCAGCAGGCGTCTAAAAGCAAAATTATAAAGTCATTTACTAAAAATTTCAAACCCAGACATTTCTAACAACTCAAATAACTGCCTATATAACATATTTGTAAAAAACAGAACCACATCAGCAATTTTTTTAAAACACATTGAAAAAATATGTCAGAATTTGATATTAATTTTAGATCCCACAACAGGCACATCAGACGATTGGGCAAAGAGTATTGGTATCAAATACTCGTACTGTATCGAACTTCGCCCAGACAGCTGGGTAACTCTTGGATTTTTCTTGGATGAAGGTGATATTGCTCCAACCGGAGAAGAAACTCTGGCTGGGGTGACGAAAGTATTCGAACGCGTTGCTCGCACCGTTCCTGAACCTCAAAATCGGGGACAACTTAAAGAAATCTACGACAAATTTCCATTGGTGCCCCCTGAAATTCATAGAAGACAGCCAAAACCCTTTCGTGGCAGCAGTAGTGGAAAGAGTCGTGAAAAGGTTCGGCCAGGATGGAACCGGTTTAGCGGTCGAAATCGGTATAGGAAAACAACGACAACAACAACAACGACGACGACAACAACAACAACAGCAGCAACAACAACAAGAACGACAACAACAACAACAACAACAACAACGACGACGACATCAACAACAACAACAACATCAACAACAACAACAACATCAACAACAACATCAACAACAACAACCACAACAACAACAACAACAACAACCACAACAACAACAACAACAACAACAACAACCAGAACAACTATAACACCAATACCACAGTTTGTAGTAACTGCAACAACAGCGCGATCGCATGCCACTGCACGCAACAGTTACAGCAACAACAACAACAACAACAACAACAATAACTCTAACTACAACAACAACAACAGCAATTACAACAACGAATACAAGAAAAACATAGTAATCACCGAGACTACAACAACTTTTCAAGATCGCTTGGGCGGTGGTCAACGACAGAAAACATCTGTGGCAGCACACCGCAACTCTCAACGGCGACGAAAATCGAAAAACTCCAGATCAGGAAAACGAAAAAAACGGTTGCGTGGGTGGAAATGGTCTGATACACAGCAAACCTACGTTTGGACTGGGTGGCAGTAACGACGAGATGGTCACTCAGGCTGCCCATGACGGATTTTGGCAAACATTTAGGTGATTGACATGGACGCATTTCAGCGAGATATACCCTCCGTAATTGTTTAGGAGTAGAGAAATACACGCAACAGGTTTGACAATCATCCGACTAAGTTTTTTACGTTCCCTGCTTGCATTTAGAATTACAATACTTTGTATCTTAAGAATTATGTTGCTGTGCTTGCTAAAATTTAAAAAATTATAGCTCGCTGCGTACTCGCTCATAAGAATTTTTGTTTGCAACTATACCCTTGCGAAATAAAATTCGACATACGCCTCTGTCAAGACTCAGAGAGTAAGCAGTCGGAACTGGTGTGCGGGTGGTAACTAAAATTTGATTATTAGAAAAACGAAACAACAGAAAACGCTGTAGTACGATTGGGAAATGTCGACAACAGGGTTTTTTGTGGAGCAAGTTTACATGTCATATATCATGAACACTGCTTAGGACGATTGGGCTACTAAACAATTGGTACGTATTGAACAAAACAAAGGCGGCGGTGTACTTGAAAGTTTGTTAATGATGACTGAAACAAATTCAAAAGTGGCGGACGGACAATATATCGGCGAAAAGATATTGTTTTGTAAGCTGAGATTGATAGGATTGTTTATTTTTAAAAATTTCATACGAAAACTATATTGTTAGAAACGTGCAATGAATTATATACATCTCAAAAATGAACACAGAACGACAAGCTATGGTAAATGAATAAAAAACAACCGCTGAATTTATGTTTTACCATGGTAAAAGCATTGAAATTGCAGATTTAATATTCCAGCAGAGATACATACAAACGTTTTCAGGTTTCAGGTGAAGTATTGTTCTTTTTGGCTAAAATGCTATTAATAACAGGTGATAAGTTTGCTAAAGTCAGCCGAATCATTGCTTATAAAGTCGTGAAAAACAGCAGCAGTTACCGTTAAATTATTTTGTTAGCGAATGCAGCCACTAGCTAAACCTTATGTGGCTGTCAAGTTTTTAGCCGCGACAGCACGCAGCGTTCTAGACAACTCAAGGCTGAAGAGCGGACGAAATCTATGCAACCAACCGAGGATCGAAACCGTCCCTCTGATGAGTTCGGCTGATGTGCTAACCCATTTAAACTTCAATTGTATTTGTGTGTACAGTTTGGTTTGTATATGTACCCAATTTTGTCATCTTTTCGTTTCGAAATGTTTCCTCACATTAATGTTTGAATTTCTTGAATTTTTGACATTTTCAGCCACACCAATTTGTAGCTGTCTGCGCACACTGATATTATTTAGTTCCAGTGACAGAACACGTAATTTCATCTTTGGGCAGAACGGAAGCGCTACGTGGTACCAGTCACTATTATTGGATACTTGATGAATACCTCTAAATTTGCTAAGTTCAAGTAGTCAGGTTAAGAATAGAGTTTAGTGTCACATCGGGAAAACACCCCCGGTTAAAGCCAATTCTATCAACCTTTGTGGCATTGCCATCAAAAATTTACAATTATTAATGGTAGATAATTTGCCTATAATAATGTGTCCCACACAAAAGAGCATTTTCCATTTGGAATTATTTTGTTTTAGAACAGATATAAGTCTGAAAAGGGGGAGAGACATTCTTAAGGTCTCACCCCCTGTAGCAAACACGCATGACATTTATAATCAGAAAGATAAACATAAAATTAATGCTTTGCGCGAAAAAACCTGAAAAGCAGGGACTCACACTATATTATAAAGTTTGTATTCCAACGTAAAACTTTACAAATATATTGTTTCTGCAATTTTCACTGCAGTTTTATTACAATATATTCTGCTATGTAAAATGCGAGTTGCTGTGCTACTGCATATCATCAGCTCTGACGATGCTACAACGCTGTTAATTTTCTGGCTTGTTGGTTTATATTTGCTCTTTATTTTACATTACCCCTTGGTAAGTGACATAAGGTGTGAAAAATTTAGGGTCTCATCCAAAGCTTCCGTGGTAATTAGCAAATTTGGGTAGGAATGATTGGTTTATGACGTTTTATGTTTTAAACGGAAAAGTTTTGATGCGGAAAGTTGTGAAACTAGTGTGGGTCACATCTGGGAGTCTTTCGCGAAGCAAAGACTTGGATTGTAGGTGCGGAATATACCTAAACTTATTGCAATACGATTCTGCAAAGGGCATTGAATGAAACCAGTCAGGTAGCTGTTTTTGCTAAATTTAAAAATCGCTTTAGTTTTTCCTGACTGTAAGAGTCATGTCTTTACGTTACTGTATAGTCCACTGGCGTCCGCTGCCGCTCACCACAAATAAAATTAAATATTAAAAATGACACGCGACGCCTCGCATTGCAAGTATTAAAAAAATGTTTTATGATAACATGTGGCCCACGTCCAGTGCGCGACCGTAATAGTATTAATGGTCCTTTGAAATTCAATAAAGTAAGCTTAAGCTTTAGACTAATTTTTTCAGGCTTAGGCTTGTGATTCGGCCTTAGCTTAGTTATTAGCTTATCGTTTGCTTTCAAGGTAAGGCTTATAGGCTTTGGCTTTTACGCTTATAAATATGCTATAATACTGCCTGTTACATACTGAAAAGTAAGATTGGCCACAGTATTAATAGTAGCATTTGATATTGGCAATGTTTTGTGAAAACTTAAGTAAATCTCACAGATCATGCAAAATCTAAGAGGTCTGGCAAGAGAAAATGGACCGAAAATAGCTATCCTAAAATTGTAGCACATACCTGCTTGCCGGCCAGGGTGTGACCCTATATGCGGCGCCGGCTCTGGCTCCTGCAAAAATCGACATCCGGCTCCAGCTCCAGCTACGGTATTTTAACTTGCCGGATATTATTTTTAAAAACTTCAAAAACTATACCATCATTCGTATTTATGCCAAGTACCATCGAACTGATGACTTACTTTCACATATTTTTTCTATCATACATGTAATGTAAATGTTTGCCTGTGACCGTCAACGTTGACAATATTTATTGGGTTACAATAACGCTAGTAAACCAGATATAGATGACGAGTCTTATTCTCGGAAAGTAACAGAATATATCTCGGCATATTTCTATTACTCCTGAGGGTAAGCCTAATAAACTACAACATAAAAATAAGCAAAAATAATGGCCTTAATCCAAGCTAGGGATGGGCGGAGATTGGCCATGAAAAGTCTCGGTCTCGGTCAATTTTTGGTCATCACCGAAAAAAATATAATTTTAAATTTTTAAAATAAACTGCTTCTAATGTTTGTTCGTAGTTTTTTGAGTTTTTCATAGTTTTTGTGTGTTTTCAGAATATCTGCTAATAATTATTGCGCAAATATGAAACTTCTTCATAAGTTCATAGCGAAATTTTATTAATCAGGCATTACCTGCTTCAACAATATTAACTTTCGTTTATTATAGGTCTGCCAGCATTTGCTGAATCCTCGACCTCTAGTGCCGGTTCCAAACCATCGAGACTCAAGAAACCGAGACCTGCCAAATACCGAGACTTGCCGAGACTGAGACCGAGTCTCCCATCTCTGATCTTAGCCACCGCTCTTTTATAGTATCCATGAAAAACTGGATGCTCTTAAAAGGAACATGGTTCAAACCAATATTGCAACTGAACGCAAAGCTACAAAAACGTAAAGTATTGTAAAACGAGGTCGTCGTTAAACTGTTATATATCGGCGTGAGATATTAAACTTTGTCACGTAAAGACTGGCTACCTTAAGCAACGGTAGGAAATATTGTAAGCTACGTTCTGGTATTTGAATGCAATTTAGTATTGGATTTGAATTCATTATCCGTCTCCGGCTCCGTCCGGATATTAGATTATCCGGCTCCGGCCCCGACTTCGTGTTTTTAGTATCTGGTCGCACCCTGTTGCCTGCATCTGCAATTTTGCTTATTTCTTATTATTTCTAACGTAATCTTTCTTTTGTTTTTTGGATCACGTAATTACTTTACAATGTCTATGGTACGAGTGATGCTAAACTAGCGTATACCGACTATACAATAATTTCTCTATTGGCAAACTTTTGTTTACCACAAGAGACGATATTTTGTTCTGGTACCTTTAATACTTAATTACAGATCTTAGTACCGAATCCCGACCATCAGCCAGGTACAAGTGATAGCAGCTCAACTAAAATGTTCCAGTTCGTAACCCGCGGCTCCGGTGTCATATTTTTCGCATTATCTATAGACCTCAAACGAATTTTTTAGCGCTAAATAATTTTAATTTAATCGTATCAGTATGATTACTCGTAAGGTAATGCAAACGTCGCATTCTACTGTGACAACTGGAAACGCTGTTGGTGGCGCAGATAGTTCGACTAGCCGTGGCCATCGTATGCGGCAGGTGTTTTCAGGAAATGTCCCAGAACAGGTTTGAAAAATTTGGAACCTCTATTGCGCAGGACTTAAAGGAAACCTGTAGGGTTATGCCGAAGCAAGCATAAACCCAAAGGCCGTGCCATGCGAAGTCAAAGGCTATACAACGGAAAGTTTCAATAGTTACGCACATCTGGCTTTAAATTTCTTCAGTTGTTTGCTCTTGAGGGCTTTCATTAAAAAGCTTCCTGTAGCTCGAACGTCTTATTAAAAATCGACTTTTTTTAAAATTCAAACTCAGTATCAAATTCAGAGGTGGTCACGACTCGCCAAAGTTCTCAGAAAATTTCCAAATCGATTCTGTTTTGTCAAAGCTCGCAAGCGTATAATAGAAAAATAGGTTAAAATTTCAGAAAATTCGACTTTATTTTTGGAATACTTTTATCTTTGTTTTCAATTTTATCCCATAATTTGATCAACGGGCCTCAACTATCTAGCTTGTGAATTCGTTCTTTCTATTTTCAGAGTTGGATCCGGAGCAGTATTGATCAAGATGTCGGCATGACTGGAGGTATAACCACTGCGACATCAGAAGCGCCACACGCTCCGCCTCATATTCAGTCACAACTGCAGCCCATATCTCGCGACATTGGCCAAGATGCAACTTTTGAAGCTGTTATTACTGGAAATCCTGTACCAAAGGTACACCAAGGCCATTTTTTTCTGTCTGTAGTGGATCCGCTATTTTTAAGCGGAGGAGATGATGCTTTTTAAACTTTGCAGTTTCTGTACGAAACTTATAGGAAATGCTTCAATGTTTTTCATTGTAAATTGCAGCTAAAGCTCAAAAAATTTTCATCCATATTTATCCCGACGTTTAAAAATTTCAGATTTCTTGGCTCAAAGAAGGCAACCCGCTAACGCCGATCAATGGCAAATACATCATGCTGTACGAGCCAGATGGCCGAGCCAGCTTACGGATTGCTTCAGTGACGCCAGATGATGCGGCGACTTATTTTATTTTGGCCGAAAATCAATACGGCCGGTTGCAGAGCGGGGCAAATTTATCAATTGGGGGGCAGGGAAGACAGGGGACTGGTCAAATTCAAGGCTTCGACAATGGAATGATGATGATTCAACCGCAGTCTGGGTTCATGGAGATGCCTGGGTTTGATAGGTAAAGGGTTATTAGAAATGGTGCGGTTATTGTGCGTAGATGGACGGCACCGGACACCAGTGACGTAGCCAGTATTTTGAAATGAAGGTCATAAACTCCCGAAGCTGCGAAACGTTATAACGTGGATTTTGAACCTTAAACATCCATAATTACACCATTACTAACGGTGACATAAGTCAAGAAATGTATGTATAGATAACTCCAGATTTGGTGCGGGCTCATAGCCAGCTTAAATTGCTAGAGGGGGTTAAACGTTTTTTACGAGAGGCGTACAAGGATATTCTATGACTTGCACCAAAGGTTGAAAATTTTCTAAGGGGGCTAAAACTTTTGCAGGACGGGCTGTGAACCCCTGGCCCCTTTCTGGCTACGGGCTCGATTTATTTGCGGTGCTGTTCAGTGCCGCATAGGTCAATTCAAGTACGATGATAGACGGAATTGCTACAATTACATTTCCCAGAAACACAGTCAGTGCGCCTTCCAGTGTTTATGATTTTCAACTCGATCAACTGTAGTAACAGTTCGGTACTGCGTAGTTGAAAACTGAAAAATACGTGTTCAGTACACGACACACAAACCATTTTCTACGTTTACTTTAAATTTTTAGCAACACTTGGCACCAATCCATGCTCGATCAACAAACAAACATGATGGCATCGATGCAACAACAACTTGAACAACAGCGACAACAATTCTTTCAAGAACAGCAAGACTTTATGCAGCAACAACGCGCGCAACATGAATCAATATTCGCGCAACAGCAACAGCAACAACTGCAACCAGGACTAATTCCGCCAACGATCATGAGCGCTCCTGCAGTAATAGCATCGGCTCAACACCGAACAGCGTGCATCGAAATGACATTTGAGGTAAAACAATGTGTAAGACGTGTGCGTAGCGACTTTATAGAGTCCCCCCTCAAGCAGAAATTGGTAACAGAGAAGAGCTAAATGATGCTTTGTTTTGTCAAAGAATAATTGGTTAATTGAATTTTTAAAAATTGTTAATATATTTGTTGGTGTTGAAATTTAGAGACTTCACGTTGAGGACGGTAAACATTTCCGCAGACGCAACTCTTTATATATTCAACTATAAAAAGTTGATATCTTTTTGTTTCGCAACAAATTTGTAATTAAGTTTAAAAGTATCTAACTTCAGAACATCAGTTGAATTTAATGCAAGTGAGATGATATTTAACGTTAAATGCTTACGTCATATCTGACTCGAACACTTTAGGCAAATCCAATACCAACAGTTGCTTGGTCAAAAGACGGCCAAACAATTACGTCATCGAACGCCAAGCATGAAATGCTTTACAACGAAACAAGCCCGAATGTCCACGTATTCACACTGGTTATCAAAGCAATTGAATTAGCTGATCAAGGAAAATACTGCTGTGTCGCAGAAAATTCTGCTGGATCTACGCAAATTAGCGTTGGTTTGCGGCTGAATCAAGGTATTTAGCTGTATCCATAGACTGCATTATAAGGTTTTATGAAACCAAATGACTTGTTTTTCTGTTTTAAAAATTAAAACTAACCAAAATTTAACCTCACCTTTAGGTACGCCGAGCCACTGACCATTCATCGACTCTTCATTACACCTCAATGTTAATATCGATTTGGTAGAGGTTTCAATACAGTTTTTTGAACATTTTATGCACGGCGATATCCGACATGCCGGCGTATACGGCGTCGTTGTTGAATTACCGTACCGCTATGAATAGCACCGCACACCAATTAATAAAGAGAATTTGTTTGACTTTTCACCGAAGTATAAAGCCGGACGGTCCCAGCACGACAAGTATATCGCAACTTTTAAACTATAAAGTTTTCTAATTAATTGAATAAATACTCCGAAGTATTTGTAAGAAAATTTTTATTGGAAGGACTTTAAGCTTCCTTTACACACTCATACTTTACGACTCTCCGTTTTGTTTATATGTATTTTTGTGATATAAACCAGGCATTATAACAATAAAACTTCAATAATGGATTGATTAATTTTAGCTCCTCAGCCAGCACCGCCACCAACATTTACCCAACTATTCAACGACTTTGCGGTCACGAGTAATTCGGATCTTCATCTGACCGCATCTGTAGCACCGAACACTGTCCAAGTTGACCAACCCGTAATCTTTCAGTGGTTCAAGGATCAGATTCCGCTATATCCATCACAACGTGTGCGGTAAGATGAGTCCACTGGCTGAGTTTCTGTAACAATATTTAAGCACTACTTGATACTTGAGAATATGCTAGGTCATTAGGAAACTATAATTTATCGTTTCTAAAAGCGTACTTAAGTTAAACAATTTCTTAAGTCATCGGCCATATTTGATTTGCTACTGAACTGAGTATATATTAACGTTGTTGTGACTGAGATTGTAGCACGTAAAACCTAAATACTAGTTGATGCAAACAGCGTACCGAGAGCGGGCAGCAATCGATTCCTGGTCCGCCTATTCAAATTTATGTTGTCAGGCAGGAGAGGAACATTATTATGCGGTTATTTATAATGATTCGACGATAATATTTTAATTAAGCGAACATTGAGGCGTTTCATTTTCGGCATTTGCCAGCACCATTCACAACTTTTGGGGCGCTGCTAAACGTATCATGTCTTGCAAAGTTAAGAATCATTAAAAAACGTTCAACCTTATGCGCAGGGCTGTTAATTTTCTGGCCCTGCGGTGTTTCTAAGATTTATTTTTCTGAGATTTGTAATAATAATAATAATAATAATAATAATAATAATAATAATAATTGTAATAATAATAATAATAACGTACCGCCTTCCAGCTGATAATACTCTATTCTCATTCGATCACAAAAATTCCTGGTGGAAGTTATACCCTTCCGAAATAAACTCCTGGATACTGGTGATTTAGAATAAACTCAACTCAAACCGATTCTACGTTAACAATTCGCAATGTTGACCCGATAGACAGTGGTTACTACGGCGTTATGGCAGTGGTTGGCGAACACGGCGAACCGAACACTCATCAAAGTTACGTTCAAGTCCTTGACTCTACCAACGTCACCTCTGGACAAGCGGAGTCAGATCCGAGACAAATTGGAACTGTGGTTGAAGAAGGATTTCGAAATATTAAAATCGTATCTCAAGAAGCAACTTCGGGCAAAAATGATCCAGCAACTATTGAAATTAAGTCCAGTGGAATGTCAACAGAAGCGATGGCGAGCACGAAGACGACATCTGAAGGTATATAAGTCGAAAAAGGTCAATGCTAAGCATGGGGAGTTTCACACTCGAGTGTAAGTTGCCTGAAGCCATTGTATGATCTTCGAGAAATTCTTGAGACCCTATAGCAAGGTTTGCTGGCTCAGGTTTTGGTCGTAGAGGCCCGACAGGATAAAGTCACATCCCACATAATCCGCCGAAACCTATGTGGTAAGTGTAATCTACAATATACTTTACTAAAGCTTTACTTTTTATTTAGTAATCCATAAATCGCCCCGTGGGAAAATTAATTGGCACACTGCTACACAATCTATTCATACACCTGTGCTTGATTATGGAATATCCACAATTTCGGGCTTCCTGAGCGCATAGTCAGTTGTATTTACTTCAGCACATGCTACTGTTTCAATAGTTCGATCATATAACGATTACATGATATTTAATTATAGGAAATTTTAGTTCTTGTATGACGAAAAGGCGAATACCCGCACTAGCAACAGAATTTACAATTATTGCAAAACTGGCGTTAGAAAAAGCGGTGTTTTTCTATTTTCAGTAGCATCTGCTCAACACTCGCAACAATCTGGTATGGAACAAGTAATGATGCAACAACAACAACAACAAGTCGCCGCTGGAATAATGCCAAAATTTATTGAAACGTTTCCAGCCAATTTTTTCAACGTCGGCACTGTGGTTACCTTGAAATGTCGGGTGGATCCATCCTGTGGTTCGGTACAATTCCGCTGGGCTCGAAACGGTCAGACGCTTGACGCAACAGGACGTGACGGTGTCAGGTTAGCGAATTTCAGCTGATAGTCTTATTAGCACCCTTGGAATCAGTCTGGGCATGACACTAATAACGTTCATTTTGGGTCCTGCAGTAATAACAGTCCCTACAGATTGAACAGATTCTTTCGGCAGTACATTCTTTAAGTTGTACCAAAATGCTATAACAAAGACTTACGATTAGGCTGTGTTTTGGAAATACAATTGTCAGCATTGTAAATGTTCTTATATAAATTATTAATGAAATTGTTTTGAAACGACTATTTCAGTATTTCAAACACTGAACACGAATCCATACTGACGATAGCACAATTTTCGGATGCTGCAAGTGGAACGTACTCTTGCACTGCAATAGGTTCCGGCGGATCTAATACTCACAGTGGTAGAATTGCAACAAAACAACGTAAGCACTGTCATTTTGTGCATCAAACACAATAACTTACGTACACCAGGTAACTTTTTTGGTCGCACCGAACCACCAAAACCAATTTGTACTGTGCAACAAACGCGGTCTTCGGTACTAAGGTTGTCTTGAATCAAGACCAAACATTTATAATACGAAACCCAAGGGCCACTAAAAATTTAAGCGATTGCCGCATTATAGGTACTGTTTCTCTACACGTTTGCCATAACTAAACGAATTGCTGTAATGAAAACGAACTGATATATTGAGAAAAATTTTAATAAGATAATTAAAATTTAAATTTTTCATTTTCAGAAGGCGTTGCTGCGCTTCCGGTATTCATCGAAACGTATCCGGCTCAATTTGTCGGTCAACAACAACCGCTTCAGCTGATGTGTAAAGTGAAACCGGAAGCAAATCCGGTGAAATTTGTTTGGGACAAAGACGGTCAGCCGCTGGCATGTGGACCTGGCTCACCGTATAGGTAACAAAATACTAATGATTCAGGTATTAACTGAGTTACGACTGAGTGTCCGCACGGAAGGGGGGCTTGAGGAAACATGCTCCTTTCCTTAAACTTGGCCAAAATGTCATCATTTTGGTGCTCAATATACAGTGAAGTTTTAGTTTTCACGTTTGCTATCGAATGTGCTTCTGATGCCTTGGATTAATCAACTGGATCTAAATTAACTTGAAAGGTGTAAAATAACCAAATAATAATTTTAGTTTAGCATTTTTTCAGAATCGATTCTGGTCCGTTTGAATGTTGCCTGACATTTCTCAACGGTTTTAATTCAACTGGCAAAGACGAAGGACTCTACACGTGTTCGGCAATTAACGATTGCGGCAAAAATAGTCATCAAGCACCTGTTAAGTTGGCTGAAACGGGTGCTCAGCCGATGTAAGAAAAGTAACCTGGTATATGCAAGTTTTTATAAATTTTGATTACCGAAATAAAACTGATTCGCTGAATTTTTGATTATATAATCAAAAATTACAGGAAGAATTATAGATATAAAATTAGGCTTATTTGATTGGACGAACGATATTCTTAAAATAGCCCACAACTCTCTTAAATTACAGCTCTGCTGTTCATCTTTGTTATTTCGACATTTGTGTACTTATATTTCAGGGTACCAAAACCACAAGACACTTCCGTACCTGTGGCACCACCTCCACCCCCACCGGCAAGCAAAATACCTTCAGCGCCCCCTCTTCCACCACCTCAAACGCCAAAACAGGCACAAGCAGCTCCAGCTACGCTTCAGGCAAGCTTACTCCAGCAAGTCCCTTCGGGCCAACCCGCCAAAGATGAAAAATATCGACCTTCGTAAGTTTGTTTTTGTCACTCACCGCCTTCGGAGAGGGGGGTGACTCTTGTTTTCACAATCAGCACTTTGATAGCGATAATTTCAAATTACAGTTTCTGTGAATAGGTCGGATCTGAAAATCACATGTCCTAAACAATGTCTGTTTGTTGTAACTTTTAATTTATTTTTTCAAACTTGCAGTCTATTATCTCTCTCGGCGACCGTAGCGAACCATATATATCAGTCATGTGTATATTCGGCCGGTTAATAATGCTAATGCTTCTAAAAGTGCTTTTTTCTAGTATTTTTTAAAAGTTCAAACAGTTTATATGTCTTGTCAGTAATTTCTATAAACAAACTAAATTTCAGAGTATCCGAACTGTTGAACCAAGCACAACAGCTAAAACACGTCGATCGACCACTGAAAACTGGTCATGCTCCGGTCAACGCAGTCGTGTCGCCCCCAAAGCCACTCCCATCCCGGCTGCCAAAAGCACAACCGGTAACCCCGCCAGTATCCGGAGGTGAACGTAAAATACCGATGGGCAAAGGCGAACTTCCAGTTGAGTAAGAATTTTGCTTATTTTGGCTCATAATAAATTTAAAATAAAGTACGTGGCACGCATTGAAGTTTGACCAGAATGTTGTCAAATTATTTTTGACTCAACTATATGAACCATTGTGAAACCTCAATTGAGCATGTAGTCTGTGGAAGGCCAGAATGACGCAAACCTTCCTGGAAAATTCTGTGTCCTAATTTAAAGAAATGTCAACCTCGCTTGGATTTAATTCTCGTGTCACATTCTTGCATGTATTTCTGTATATTTGTTACGCCGCTAGCAAGTTCAGCACGATACAAGCTTGGTATGAACAAACAAACGTGCCCTTTTCTCGGTATGTCTGTTTTTTTCGGAATTTGGGAGGAAAAATATTTGCAAACAACGAAATTATTCCTAAAATTTTATAGATATACAGAGCTAATTTTCAATTGTAGTCAGATTTCATTTTTCTTTCACATTTCAATTTGTATTCGATGTTAAAATTTTAGTCCTCGTCAACTCGAGCTGGTTGAACTGAAACACGTGGAATCGGAACCGGAAATCATACCGGAAACAGTTGCCGTAGACTACGATGCACCGACGTTTTTGTCTAATCCGGCGGATGCAATCCTTGTCGAAGGCGAGAAAGCTTGTCTTGAATGCCAATATTTGCCCCGAGATGACCCGAGCATGACCGTTATTTGGATGTTAAATGAACGTGAACTATGCGCAAGTACGTCCTCACTTTATGCAACTATAAGTCGACATTGTTTTTGCATTAAAATGTGCGTAGCACCTATTAACAGTCGGTGATTGATATCGTAAGTTTTGAACTGAGAGTATCCTGAAACTTGAGAGTTAAGACACCTTTTACGGCTGTTACAAGTTGCGCCCCATGTATAGGACAGGGCCGGATCATTTTCCAGAGGGGCTATAGTAGAGTCAGTTTAAGCTTTAGACTATTTTTTTGCTTAGGCTTAGGAATATGCTTATACTACTGTTCCGGCCCTGTTCTATACATGGGCCCAAGTTGTTATGAAACTTAAGGTTTGAGGTGTTCTAGTTCGAGTTATTGGGATTTCTCTAGCCAGTGTCTGGCCGCCGATAAGAGACTATTAAGTTCAATTGAAAATCGTGCTCAATGTGCAGCGTGAGCATCTATATATTTAAAATCGTTTTGTCATATTTTATTGTTAATCTTTATTTGTTTTATGTTCCAGGTGCACGTGCTGTTGTTATCACTGACTTTGGGCGTGCGATGTTGACTATTAACGGAGTGCAAACCAGTGATGCAGGCGTTTACACTTGTCGCGCAACAAACGCCAAAGGACAGGCAGAAGTTTCAGCTGAAATACAAATTACAGGTTTGAACTCTGTAAAACCCTATATATACGCATGCTGCAATGCAGCTGCAAATCCTGCGAAAAAAGTTGCACGTGCAGCTTGCAATTGCCAGTTGTGGGTGCAAAAACTTACACGTGTGAATAGGTTTTTTGTTGTTTTGTTAAGTTTTCTATATGTCCCATGCCTTCCAGTAGCGCCTCATCACAGACTTAACGTAAAGACTGACTGTGAGAAGAACGGTTTCAAACCTGGTTCATACAGGGTACTAGTCATCTAACCAGTTCGATCCGCGCTTCGAATAGGGTTACAGCTGGGATAGAATTTTACTACTTTTGTGATCCTTTAGGTAATTTCCAGGAAAAGCACAAAGGTCTAATTTTTATCGTTGCTTTAAAAATATCTGAGATGTATATATACTATGCCTCTTGTATAAATCCGCTTCTAAACGATTACTATATTCAAATTTATTAAATTTCAAAAATTCTAAGCTTAAATTTCAAAAATTCTAAGCTTTAATTTTCTCATGGACTTTAACAATTTTTTGCACGTACGTTTTGTGTTTTTTAATTTTCAGCCGATCGCGGTGTGATCACCAGTTCAATATTCGAAGGAGAAGCTGCCGGATCGCAATCCATCGCTGCGTTGGAACAACGAATAGCAGACCCACAAGCGGATCCTGGAAAAGGCCGACCAAACTGGGCAGTTCAAAGGAAAATTGATTAGTTGAAATTGTCAACAACAATTAACTGTTTCGTGCGCAAATATTTTCTATTTTCCAAAAGATGTAATTCCGAGAAACTCGAATGAACCTTACTAACCTTAGCTTGAACGCTCACGGCTAAGATATGAGCCACGGACTCTCGGGATGAACGTGTTTTCCATCATCACTCAGTTATATTATTTGGTAAGATTTTGAGCTGCGCATGCGCGAAAGAATGTGATAAACAACAAGCATTGCAAGTGTATTGCGCATGCGTGGTTTGTAGTTAATAATAGCATGCCCCATCTTGGAAAGGGTTATGTGTAGTGGTTGAAAAAGCAAGAATTTAGACTGAGCTTAATATGACTACTTAGTAAACCATAAACTAACGCAGTATATAATGACCATTGTCAATGAGCATCGCTGCGGTTTAGTTTTTTGCCAAATTTGCAATTAGAAACTCAGTCGTTGGATCAGAAATGCTATAACCATTGAATATTAGCATAACACTGATATGCAGAATGTTAATCGAAGTTTTACTTTGGGTATTACTTTGCTAACATTTCTACCACAGGCCGGAGCCAATTCTTTGAATCCTTGATTGCTGTTAAAAAGTATTGGTTTATTTATTTCATCATCTTAATTGATTTTTACGCAATTATATATTTTATGCAATACAATACTGTTGTGTTAATTTCACTAAATTTTAACTATGACCTAAAGAATGTAGCAAATTTTTGTTTGGATATATTTGATACAATAACTTGGACAATTTAGCTATCGTTATTTCTCTGAATTACGTAACTATATACAATCTAACTCACTACAAACGCAGCGTGCATGAAATTTACGACAAATTCGATATAAATTTGCAGAAGTCTAAAAGAAGGTTCAGATCGAGATTCGGCTGAAACCGGAGGCAGACCTCTGGTTGTGCTCTATCTAAAACTAGTGAACACTTATTTTGACCACCAACTATATATTACAAATTTTTTTCCTCAGACATAGCAGGTAAATTATCGAGTAATCACAGACACAGCTACTGTACACTGTAAATTGCAATGAGTTGATTTCAACTCAGACTGAGTTGAATCACTCAATCTGAGTTAGGACTAACAGAGCTCATAATTGTGAGTTGATATGACTCATTCTGATTTAATCAATCAACTTTTCCGGACTCAAATCAACTCAGGGTGGGTATAAATTTAACTCAGAGTGAGTTAAAGTCTGCTGTTATTAACTCACAAATAACTAACTTTCCGTCTGAGTTGATTAATGAACTCATTGAAATTTACAGTGTAGTGACTAGAATAAAAAGACGGAAAAGATTGATATTTATTTGGCCTCTCACAGGCTGCCCCCTTTTATGATGTAGCTTATATAAAATAGAGGAAAATTCGCGTGGTAAAATATTAAATAGAAGTCGAATACTCGGAAGTGAAACGAAACAGACCCAAAAACGAGCGAGAGCCAAATTCCAAAATTAATGCTTAACCTGGATTGTACGGAAGAGTATTTTTTGGAATTGCATAACAAATCGATTTTGCCGTCGCCCGTGGCCTCACTTTTACTTGGCCTCACTATGAGGGTTCAATATATTTAATGGTTTTATTGTGGACCGGACTAATCAAAGCGCGCTAACAAAACTTGTACCTGCTCCTACCAGCAGTCACGCTTTTATCTGCGCAATTGCGCGTTATGTTTAATGTGTAAGAGACATTGATATATTGTATAGATGTGACTTTAGTCGGCCTTAGACTTATAGCTCGAAGTCAAACTGATAAAGATGGGCAACTGTGACTTTTAAAGTTTACCAGACAAAAGCCGTAGTTTCTGCAGCAACCACATTTAACTAACAGACAAAACTGAGAAAGTACTTACTGAAAGTCCAACCTGACTTTTAAGTCAAAATGCTTGCGTCTACAACCGAGTACATTAGGTACTAGAAACCAATTTCTTTTGAACACTCTCTGTTTCAATTCTTATATCCGTAGCCGCCACAATAAATTCTAACGTTTCAACAGCATAAAACGTGGTAAAAACCGTGGTAGAGGCTGCAAACGTCAAAATTTTGATTTAGTGTGCATTGGCAAATCCCGAAATGTCTGGTTTGGGGGATGCACAAGTGAAAAATGTTACTTTTTGGCACATGTTCTTGTATATTTTTACACATATAAAAAGCCACAAGTCATACACTCCGGCAAATGTATAGAACAGTTCCCTCCCAATTTCCTGAGTAATTCCCAAAATTTCCAAAATCCTAATTTCCCTTATAATATCTTTATTTCCCAAAAGCTAGCCTGTTCAAGAGTTTAGGTTTTTAGACTCTAGTTTAGTCAAGCTTGAGCCTACGCTTTAGGAGGCTAAAAGTTTTTGTGTAGGCTTAGGTTCGTGCGTAGGCTAGACGAGTCGGCTCCCCCCAAACTCCAGGATGGGGTCCCCAAAACTCGCGAGCGAAGCGAGCGACAAGCAAGACGAATTTTAAAACATGTCAAACGACATAGAATTTAGTTGTGCTGAGTTTCGGCTCTAATACGCTAAACAACGGTGAAATCTTGAGATATCGGAAAAAAATTTGCTTGGTTTTTTGATTTTAATCCTGATAAAATTTTACAATCGGCAGCATGTGGGCGGACGCATTTGCCATATCCCCACTTGGATCCGCCCTTGCTGGCCTACATCACGAATTGTTTTTCCGAATCGTTCAATTTTGGCTGTTTGATTTTACGTAGCTAGTTATAAAAACGAAAAGAAGGTTTATTTATATCGGTTGTGTGTGATGTTGCACTATTTGAAATTTTTATTAGTATTGTTGATTGAGGTGTCAAGTCGCCAATAAGTCTAAAAATGTTGATATTTAGCTGGAGCTGAGTTTAAATTCGGCTAGGAAAAGTCGCAACTTATGAATTTTTTCAATAATTGTTACTGCTGTGGAACCTAGGTGCTTGTGACTTCTTTAGCCATTCAGTTTTAAATTATATAACTTTACGTTGTACTATAAACTGAAACGTTTTTGTGCAGATGACATTTTTTCATTTCGGCAATTGCGTTGCGTTATCTTACTTTCCTTACTTCATCACCTACAAGTATTCTGGATTGTACGTTTATATGGGATTATTGTTTGACTGATTAGGATTGTGATATGCAAAGTAAAACTTATGCAGAGTGAAGTTTAAATCTACAAGTAAATCTTCAAGCCAGTGTCTGAATACATCTAGGTTTTAAACTATATCTAAGTGTACGCATTGTAAGCATGTGAGACATGCTTGTCCTAGTGCAAATGCAATAAATGCAATGCACGCTGTGTTGTATGCTTGCTGGCAGCACAATGTCGACACATATAGTCGACGATAGAAACAGTTGGAGAGGCGGGCTGTGTAGCGCAGTGGTAGAGTGTTCGCTTAAGGATCCGTAGGCTGAGAGTTCGATCCCCGCTCGAGCCCGCTGTTCCAGCTGGTTAGTAAAAGGTCTGATATCCCGGCTGCTACCTAGACTGACACGCATTTTGTTTTTTAATTTGGTTGTAACTTGCTCAAAACGTGCTTTATTGGCAGTGCTAGTTTGCATTAAATCTTTGATTGCAACAAGAAAATAGTGGATTTTGTATTACAGGTCAGAATATAGCAGCGTTTGGAAGTGTGTTCAAGCTGGCGTTGGATACTTTGTTACACAGCTGTGCAAATTGTTAATTTTCGCAACATTCTTTCCTACCAGTGAACATGAAGGAGAAAGATTTGATTTTGTACCAGTAAGTATATGCTTGTACTTTTAAATTGGGGGTGCACATTTTATAGCCAGTGAAAAATTTGATTTTGTACCGTTAAGTATATGGTTTTACTTTTAAATTGAAGGTGCGTATTTTATAGCCACACCTTCAATAGTTTCAATTCAAACTTGAATGGCAGCAAACATCTTATTCTTTAGTTTTGTTTCAGCGTCGTTTCTTGTTTTATTTAAAGTATTTTTAAGTTTTAGGAGCTGTTTAAAAGCACGGTAGATATCGTCGATTTGATCGGCCTGTATTTAATTATTACGAAGGGTTTGTCAGGAAAAGGCGAGGTAAACTTTTGTTTTAGAGAATCTGAAAGTTAATCTTGCTTACTTTATCGAGGCACTAACCACTGTCATTATTCAGTGCACAGATGTAAGTAAGTAAATAGTAATTTCTTGGTATCTGTTTTATGCCTTTGTGTACATCGTAGTAGCCGGTTACTTTTTATAAAGACTGTGAAAACTACAACTTCTCTTTCACAAATATATGAGGCATTGGGCGTACGTACGTAATAGAGAGAATATGGAACGCTATACAGAAGTAGAATGTTGTTGTTTGCTGTGGAATATATCAACGTCAGTTACGTACGTGTTTAAGGTTCGATTCTTAGCAACAGGTCTCGGTTGGGCGTCAGCGGATTTGATTGCAACACGCGCTGTACCACTTTGGGTTGGTGCACGTGGTATTGAATTCGATTGGCGTTATATTCAGCTGAGCCTTGAATCAAATGTTAATTTGGTGAGTAGAGTATTCTACAAGAGCTTTTGCAACGGGAGTGGAGTGGACATCGGCTTGGATTGTGTAGTTACGATGGAGGGTTTAGTGCACTTTGCTGTCTGCTGTCAGTTAGCTTTAGTGTTGGAGGTTAACTTAACAAGTGAACCCGGTGCGCATTCCACATATGACATCTGAAATCGTTTGCCCTGTCCGAGATTGTTTGTAAGCTAAGAAGACTGGCATAAAGGCAAATAAAAAAAGTTGTGCTATTTGCTTGATTGGACAACTTATGCATTTCGAGGTGTAATCGTTTAAATGACTGTTTTAGGTACATTTTATGGCTGTATCTAGCCTGGTTTGGCTTTGGACCCGTCCACACGAACTTGGAACCAAGCGTTATCCGGTTGTCACTGCTTTGCTCGTGCTTGCTGTGTATCGATCGTTATTGTTCATGTAAATTGAAACATTAAGTTATTTAATTTTGAATTCAATTTGCAATCAGTGTTGAATATTGTTTGTTCAATAATTCTAGTATCACTGGGTGCAGTGCAGACTTGAAAAAGAGCTTTGGAGACTAGTTCTAATGCTTCAATGCAAATTGTTCTCTCAAGCAAAATTAGCGTTCCGACTTTCTAGAATTATGCGCTGGAAACATGACCTACTTGTTTAGATATAAACAATTTCCTATTTAACAACTTCTGCTTTCGTTTCAGGTTGTTTGAAAATGTATTACGCATAATGTCGTGGTACTTGCTGTTAATCAAAACCCTTGTTACGTTAGGGGTTGCGATTTTGACGCTGAATTTGTATTCTGCTACACAAAAAACAGAAAATTCGTATCATTGATCGGGAAAAGCTGTCAACCCAATGGCGTGTAGTTGAATAATTTATTGACTACGAAGGACTCATGAGATTGGAAGGTTATTTGGCATCAAATGGACTAGAAATTTGTGAGCTTCGTGGTGAAATGTTAATAAAGTTGTTGTCAGCAGGGTGCGTATATATATCCGCATCTGGCAGAGAAAAGACCGTGCTAAATCGCTGGAAATTATAATGTATAAAAGTTTCGAAGATGTTATGCCAGCACATGTGAAGCATGTAAATATTCACCGGGCTTATTAAAGTGTTTTGTGAAAAATAGCGCATGCTCAGTATTTTAAATGAATTTGATCGTTTTTATTTAAAATTCAGTAATTGCAGCATACGTAATGCGAAATTGTACGGCTTATAATTTATTTAAAGCCAATTTTGAGCGTAAAAATAATGGAACTTCCGGCATTTATACTGTAGAAACTTGAAATGAACACTGATTTCTACCGGTAACGGATTAACGGACATATTATATTGCTATTATATTAGGTATTGTTTTGAATAAATTTAACAATGTAAACGTTGAACTAAAAGTCGAATGTGGCTCGCGTATATAGCTTAAGTATTGCGTATGTTTTATACCAGGGTACAACCAGTGGTGTTCTCCGGCAGAAAATGGTCCATCGGTTCCGACAGAATTTTTGCCGGAGGTTCTGGCAATTTCGGCATTGAAATTTTGTATATTTTTGCAAAATTTGTTTGGTGTATCTCGTTTTAACGTTTGTACACTTTTGGAAAAAAATTGTCCAGATTTCGTAAAAAGTGATCGTATTATCGACAGATTTAACAACACTTACCGATATTTGCTAAAATTAGCAAATCAAACATCGTTTTAACTGCCTAATTTCGCCTCAACTCCGGTTCCGGCAAAATTTGTTGACCTGCAGCTCAAGTATCTCAACTCCGTTGCACGCTGTTTTATACTTACGTTATATTGTTTTTAGTAAATATTGTAGTTATGTTCTTATACGAATCATTTGTGGTATTGCAGGGTGCAGCAGAAAATAAAATGGATGGTGAGGTTCGCTTTCCGTATGTCCAATGGATAACGTTATATACATGCAAGCGTTGCATAAAAACCATGTATGTCCATTAAAATTCAGAAATGTGGAGGACATACGCGGTTTTTGCCAAGAAATTTCGCGGAAGAACCGTGTATGTCCGTTAGCTCAAAAATTGACCGTTTAAGAACCGTGTGTCCATAATTTTCGACGTACGCGCTTGTGTATACCACATAAAACCGCGTAAAAACCGTATATAACCATTTTACAGCGTTCTGTGCCGATAAAACAGTTGGAAAGGGCAACAATTTTGGGCGGTGCGCCCATGGCCTCCTGGTTATTGCCGAACATTGTTGGTTTCGGCTTTTTCACAACCGATTCCGAATCGAAACCGTAAATTTTCGCCAAATCATAGTTCGAAATTTTATTGCCACATGGTACACAAATCAAAAAAACGAGTACCCAACAATTGAGTGGATGTACAAATTGGAGTACTTGCGGTTTATGCATTAAAATACAAATTGGCTCGAGTACTAATCTCATTATAGCTTTGATTGTCGGTGGTTATAATTATACATATTCAACTGCAATGAGCATCGTGGATGATCTCGGTTTGGTTTTTTGGAAGCCTAAAAGTCACCATGGGCTGCAATTGTTGCGAACAATTCGACATTGTGTAAAAAAGAAAGAATCATAGGGATTAGATATTCGTTTAATTTTTTGGAGCGACAACTATTCTTATGTTAAAAGACAACAAGATAAGCCTTTTTATTGACACAATGAGATTATATTTGCGCGACAAACGGTCAATATTTGGCAAAGCCGTGGAATGTCTAGTTTTTACTGCACTGAAAATGACATTTGCGATGCAGTTAATCGGTTGCGGCAAGAGGCAAGGAACATCATGTTTCGCCAACAGTAGTGCGTTCAATTGATATTGTTGATATCCTGGACACTGTCATGGATAATGCAGTCCATGCATGTATCAATGAAACCCTCTACTGAAGTACACGGGCTACTTGTTGCGTTGCACCGGATGTGAAGACAAGTGTTATTCGTGCATCAGCGATGCCACCGACAGCGTATATATGTTACACAGCCTGGCAGGGTGCACCGTAAACGGTTTTAGCAATGTTTAAGTACGGCAATATAAATGACAGATGTACCGAATTTTTTTAATATTTTGGATGAATTTTGGAATTTTTATTCAATTTGGAACAATTGCGGCATACAGAGTACAACCGAAAGTCTACCTCCGGTCCGGCAGAAAATCAACCTCCGGCTCGGGTGGGAATTTTCGCAAGAGGTTGCGGCAATTTCAGTCTTGAAATTTTGCCTAATCTTACACAATCTTTGTCTTTGGATTGCTTTGTTTTAACTTTTGATGCAGGTTTGAGAAAAAGTTTGCCGAGATTTCGTAAAGAACATGCGGAACACCAAACGATTTAACAACATTACATATATTTACTTTTGGATAAATTTCTTTATTTTTGTTCCATTTAGAACATTTGCAACATATCTGTAATTAAAAATAGAGAAATATATATGTGATTTATAACTAATTTTGAGTGTAAAAGTAACTGAATTTTCGGTATTTTTAAAACGGAAACGTTTAGGTACCACTCACTACAGGAAACTGATGTGCGATTACACCATGTTTGTGGAGTATCAGAAACGGCAAGCTAGGTGGGTGATAAAATAATGGCCATGTTTATCATTTTGAACAAACTACGTCTACACGACATCCAACGGAAATTCTCTAATCCACAATATGATTCTTGGTAGTAAAACGTCACCCATGTATGAAACAATGTGAAAAATTGGTCGTAAGCGCCTTTTTTGGCAGTAAAAGTACGGAATCTGGAGTTCCAACGAATTCAGTTTAAAACTAGCCTATCCAATAGATCTCGACGAGCTGGACGCGTAAGCAGCGGTTCAAGTATGGCCTACGAAATAGTGCAAACTCGCCACAGATTTTAAGAGCAAGTATCATTCACATATTTGTAAAATGCTTCACTGCAGGGTTATTCGTTGCACAATGTGGAATGGCTGTGCATGTTTTGTGTTGCAAAAAGTTCAAATTAAATGGTCGATAACTGTTGATCCAAGCACCCAGCCGGCCTAAAAATGGTACGCTGAACTGAGCACGCTGCCTGTTCTGGCTAAATGTTCATAGTTTGCCTTTAGACGCTTGGTATAGTTGATAGCCGTATATAACAGTAGAAGGCTTACCGTAAGAATCAGCTTAAGCCTACGCAAAAAATGGTCAAACTCAAGGTACACTTTTGCTGTCTTGCATGTAAAAACTGTCTGCCCCCCGAAAAATGTACACGCGGAAAGTTTTAAACGTTGCTTTACGCCATACTACACTATCATTTGTGGATTTAACAAAATTTATGTAATAGTGAAATCTAAAATTAGTCTATTACCTTGCGCGGAAAAGAAATTGAGCAAAATAAAAAGATTTAAAAAATATTTGCGGTTAAGTCGCTACCCTCGCTTGGTAACGAACCTCTTAAATTTTTACGTTTTAGATTATTAACAATCACCATTTCTGCCCCTTGAACCCATTTTAGTGGTTGATCAACATTCGTTTTGCAGGATTTGAACTCATTTACTGCTACCGCTAGTTTCAGTCAATTTTAAAGCACACAGCAGGAGGCACCTCTTAAATTATTTTGATAAAAACAATATAGGTACCGATGAACTAAAATTATTTGCTTAGTGATATATTTCGTTAATATTTTAGCTTTGAGCGTAACTGTATCCTTTTTTATATAACAAATTTTTGTTTGCCTTACCAACATTTTTATACTTTGAGGGACGGATCGTATTCCGTGGGACTCCAATATAATAAGATTAAGCTTTAGATTAATTTTTACTAATACTTAGTTCTGGTTATATATTATTTAGAAGCTTGCTTTTAGGCCGCAGCTTAATAGGCCTAGGCTAAGGCTTAGAAATTTCTCTGTACCTATACGCATTATAGTGTTACTTCCCTCTGAGTAATGTTGGCCTGTGTTTGTATATTATTACTAGCTAGATGCTTCGTAGCTTTGTATATAGTTTGAGGTGATTTAATTGAATGTAATAGATACTATATATTATTTTTAGTATAACTCAGCTAGAATGTTTTTAGCATCAGGATATCCGGTAATGTGAAGCACATATTGTCGATTAATCCTGTTTGCACTATTGCTAAGGTGGTAAAACGCGACAATAAGGGTGGCTTGTTCTAAATTCAATGGCACTTTTCTAAAGCTACGGTGGCTCCTCAGAGGCAGACGCACGGCGAGTAGAGTTGTGTCTCTTCTCTCCCCAGCAGTCTTACAACGGTGCTAAAAAGTATGCTATACAAATGGTTTCCTAATCAAACCGGAATTCCAGTTGCATCCCTGCTGCTATTGTTTTTCTTTGTTGCAACATTTATTGCAGATACATGCAGCGTTTAGTCCGGAACCTAACATCTGATTAATTTCGGGTTTCATATACCAATAAACCTACAAATCCTGTTTGCGGATTTTTAGGCCGGGCTCAACCCCGCAAGTTTGTGGCCACCTTAGATGGCATAGGTACCGTTTCAGGTATACGACTGTTCTGTAGTGTCTGCAGTAATGCTTTTATTATCTGTGTTATCAAATGATGATACTGCATAAAATAGTATGTGATTCTTCTAATGTCATCTTTCAATAGTCATCGACCAACAACGTTTTTGCGCTTGCAGAAGCATTTAGTACATGATTTGAAATTTTTTCGTTTTTTACGTTTTTTCCGGAAAAAACGAAAACCCGATTATTCTGGTCGGTTAAAGTTTTCCTGAAAAACCAACCGTGGTTAAAATTAAACAACTGATTTGGCTGCATCGCAAGTTATTGGTAGAACGCGAAATCAGTTTCTCTATAACGAATGTAAACTTCCGCCAGTTTTGAGCAGATATCCTCTAGCGTGGATAATAGTAAAAACCTAAGTTAATCTAGTAGGGTTTAGTCACTTTAGGGTTATGCCCTGGTTGCAGGCTTGCATGAAAACTCACCAACGTACCCTGAGTTTGTTTTGTAGTAGTACAAAAGGGTGCTCTTTTGATAAAGTAAACATATGTAACGTAGGGCACACTGTTTTATTTCGTTGTTTCGCACATTTGTCTAGTTTTAAATTACAGCTTGAAAAAGACCTTCATCGAGCAGAAAAAAGAAAATAATGACAAAATTTTTCCTGTTTATTAACTGGATCTCGCCGCATAAAATAACAAATACATTTTTCTTGCGAAAAAAATTACAAATTATATACTTGTTATTGCAGTAAGATGGGCGTGGCCAAGAATTTAATATACACCGAACCTCGCCAGTTTGGCAAATATGGTTTGGGTGTGGGGCATCTTGGCCCATGTATAGAACAGGGCCTGAGTTTTGTGGAGGGGCTGTAATATAGTCAGTTTGCGCTTTAGACTATTTTTTGCTTAGGCTTAGGCTTAGGAATAGGCTCATCCATATGCTTAGGCTTAGGGTTAGGCTTAAGCTTAGGCTTAGGAATATGTTATACTACTGTTCCGGTCCTGTTCTATACATGGGCCGGCATCTTGTCTCAGCGTACATATTTAGTTATTGACTGAAATAAATTTTTTCAAAGTCATTGCAGGCGACAATGTCCGAACTGTCCCTTCGCTACACTTTTACTAACTTGCTGAAGGTAAAGTAAGCATTGTGTGAAACAGTTTTAGTAAATCTTTTGCAGTTTGCAATTTGTTTGGTATTGGCTAATTTAATCAAAAAGGTGTGAATTTACTAATACATTTATAGTTGTTGTGTTCTGTCTATTATTTACGCGTCAAAGTGCAACCGGATGTATGCTTCTTATATTAGTCAGGTCCCGACAACAATTTTCATGAAAACATTATCACGAACCATAAATTAGTTGCTTGGACAGAATTTATAGGATGTTTTCGGTTTTCTGTATACAACAGATAGTGGGCACAGTTGTGACAGTTGGGACAATGGGACAGTTGGGACAATTGGACAGCGGTACACTTGGGAGACTGGGGACAGCGGAACAATTGGGACAGTTGGGATAATTGGACAACGGGGACAGTTGAGATAGGTTGGACAGTTGGACAGCGGCACGTTGGGACAGTGGGGATAGTTGGGTCAGTTGGCATTGGGCCAGTTGGGACAGTGGCCAAAGTGCGAGAGCGGACAGGTGGGACAGTCAAGACAGTTGGAACAATGGGGCAGTGATCACAGACGGGTAGTTGGGACACTGGTCAGAGTAAGGCCGCTTGAGACAGCTGGGTCAGTGGGGTGTGGGGACTGTTGGGACAGTGTCAACAGACGGCACACTGGGGATATATGAGAGCATTTGATTTCAATTATGAATGTAATTAATTTTTAGCTACGCTTCGGCTTTGGTGTAGCCTCATACTTACGTATAGGCTTAGGCTTAGGCTCACGAGTACCCATATATACAACTGTTACGGCCCTATTCTATATATTGGCTCAAATTTTTCAAATAATAAACTAAATGTTTAATTTTGCATTAGAATTCAAAACAATTTTTGCAATATTTAAATTAAATCAAATTTCATACTTTTCATCGGAGATATTGTTTGACGATCTAGTGTATGAGAGCCGGTTTTAGTGCATAGGCTTGCGCGGCGGTAGAATCTACCCTGCGTAGCGTTCCTTGAAACGGGTGCCAGGGGACTGCACCTCTTGATCAAAAAGAAAAAAGCGCTCTACTACCTCAGAATATATACATGTATAAATATGTACATGCATATAAATATTATATTCTATTTCAAAGCTCTAAACAGTGAAAGCTTGCGATTTTACTGAGATATTTGCTATCAAGAAAGCTATTTTTTCCCTATACGTAGGTATGTATGCATAGCTATTTTTTGCTTGAAATTACAGCAGTTTGGCTGAATTATATTTTTTCGTATTAACGTCATTTCTCTCTTATCTTTGTGAATTTGCTTGAAAATTTACAGGCAAAGATATATTAAGGTTTGCTTATCTGTTTTATCAAGCTTATTTGACCGATTATTGTCGTATTGTATATATTTCCAATGTTGCTTTGAGGGGCGTACCGTTTTTTCCGCACTCCAAAAGAGCAAGCTTGACCTTTAAACTAATTTTTTGCTTAGGCATAGATTTAAACCTGGATTTTAGTGTTGTGAGCGCTATCGTTACGCTGAAGTTTAGGCTTGAGTTTTAGGCATAGGAATATCTTTTATTTATGTTTATTGTGTCGGTTTCGGCGTTGATTTGTATTTTTCTTGTATATCCGATTTTTTTCATGCGTATAATTAGTAATTCTATTAATTTTTTTTAAAAATGGTAGCCAATATTTATACACGAGAAGTATAGTAGTAATAATAATAATAATAATAATAATAATAAAATATAATAAAAATAATAATAAGTATAATAGTAATAATAATACTTAAAAAAATAATAATAATATAATAATAATTGATTGTCAATACTTGGGAAGGAGTTCGTACTTGCTGAAAGCGTTGCCTTCATAAAGATGGGTGATTAGCCTGAGTCACATAACTGTGAAAGCAGAAAAATAAGTATAATAAAATCTAATGGGGATGCAGTGCTCCAGCTTCTTCCGTCCCAGTGCAATTTAATAAACCTTGGATTAAACGTTTAGCAATTTGTTGGACTTTGAATTTGTGGTGAAAACATATAAAACCTAATCGCATTAAAAATCTATTTGCAAAGATTATGTAGTTTATCGCTAAATTTTGTAATACTAAAATAGCCTGTATTAAAAGTTTGGCTCAAGTTCATTTACTGTGTATACTAGCACCTATCATTTGTTCTTAAAAAGAAAGGTATCTATTGTAACTGTCATGATATCAGGGGCTCACGTTATAGCTGAGACAGCGCGAATCATGTTTTGATCGTGTTGGTTCGAACGTCATCGTGAAACGCTGTGTGCGAGTATGCTGACAAAATGTGAATGTCGCATAACATTGGCTTACAAACCGCTGTGTTCAAGTGATAATCGTATACATTTAGCCATACGTGAAATGATACATCGGAACACTTAAACCAATATCGCATGACATTCCGAAATTTTAACAATTATCACATGATATTAATATGCAGGACAAAAATTTGTGCGTACTAATAAAATAGAGAAAATGTAGTAGTAAACAATTTCGAATCCTGAATTAGTTCCTACGTTTCTGTTTCCGATGGAAATTTTCCTTAGAGATATTCCTAAATAAAAACAATTCAAATTCCAATTTTACCCAGACATTCTGCAAGACGGCCAGACAGCTTATTACAACTCTGCAGATATTTTCAAACATGTCAAATAATATTGAAATACACTACGTCTAGTGTATATAATATATAACAGTATATGTGGTGGCTGTCGTATCAGGCAGACAGAGCATACCTATTCAAACGTTTTGGATTTGACTAGCGGCTTAACATACAGTCAAAATGTTATCAGCTTTTGTAATAGAAATTAGGCGTGTTTCAGGCTGCCGCAGTTATAACACGAACCCCGCCTTAGGGTTTACCCGATAAGTTGGACATTTTGTGAGACCGATTCCCTTCGCTATTCGCGTAATAGCGAGTCCCAGAAATACTCAACGACAATACAACTCTCCGATTCAAATTCATTTTCAGGCAGGCGCTATCTTACAGAACCACTGTTAACAATTTCACATGTCTATTGTAAAAAACTCAAATGACCATATTGAGCCTATGCCTATAGTCTTTGAATAAAGTTTAGTACAAATTCTAAGCCTTTTCTATTGATCAAGGGTGGTGATAAAGGGGGGCTAAGGAGGGCGCCCCCTCCCACCATTGTTCGGAGCCGACGAAAATGTTTTTGCATAGTTTGTATTAAGTTTCGGTCATTTTTATTAAAAAATGATCCAAAAATTGCACTTCGATCAATTGGTTTTTTAAACTTACCCATGTGAAAAAAGTAAGCTAATTACAGGGTTATCCAAAGGTGGTTTGATTTTAAAAATTGTAGCATATTTGAGCTTTTCATACTTCCTTAGTGGTACCAAATTTGAATTTTTGGAATATTTGATTGTTAAGGTCCCCTCCCAGAGTCCTACCTTGGGACCCATAATTTTTTTGTTAAAAAGTTAGGCAAATTATATACCATTCGACGCAGGTTGTGGACCTGAATCCAATTGTGTTAAATTTTCAGACAGACCTCTAATTAACGAGTTATCGTCTAATAACTGATTTAGCACCATCCCAAATCGTTAGCCAGACGTTTGATTGCATAAAATTTAACACAGTTAAACTTAGCTCCACAAGCTGCGTCGAATGGTATATAATTTGTCTAACTTTTTAACAAAGAATGTTTTGGGTCCCAGGGAGGACCGTGGGACCTTTACTTAACATTTTTCAAATATCCAAATTTGGGCGTGAAAAAACCAGGAGAGTTATGAAAAGCTCAAATATGCAGAAATTTTCAAAGTCCAACCATCTTTGAACGAACGCCAACTGGAAGGAATAACCAAAATCACCCAAAAAGTTGTGCTTGCGCCCCCCCCATTAGATTCTTCATATCACCGTTCCTGTTATATGAGCCACAAGTTCGCTTTCTCTGTCGTTGTTTTAAAATATTGCAACTAATTTAAGCTTGTTTAAGCATTTGCTCACGTTGGGTTGAGGTAAACATTTGAACATCGTCTTCGTATTACATATTATCTTTTAACAAGCAAACTATATTTCATCATGTCCATGTTAACCGATCTCAAAGGAAAGGTCGCTATTATTACAGGTCAAAAAACCTTTTAATTTATTCATTTGTAAATTCGTGAATACAAACCGGAGGACAGGAGATATATACCTTCCAGTAATTTCAGGAAAGGGAAAACAGCGGCACTTTTGAAAGGCTTTAGAATAATAAGCAGTTTGCTTTTAGAGTCGAAAAAAAGAAATACCTTGCAGACAGAAATCCATGGCTATGCCCATGACAATTACTACATAATTTTTTCCGTATATGAATATAGCCCTATTCACGTGCAAGTTTTTGCAGCAAAAACTTGCACCTGCAACTTGCAAGCACAAATTTGGTCACACAGCAGCTTTGAAGTTCTTGCAGCTGCAAATTATTCACTGGAATTCATGCTATTTAATTTAATTCGCACCTGTGAGCGCAGTTGCTAGTCGCTTGAATTTCTTGCGCCTGCAGGTTCATATGTCAATCGGGATGTTTCTTTGAAAATGCTTGCAGGTGCAAGTATTTCGTGCAAGTGGCAGCTGCGAGTTCTCGCTGCAAAAACTTGCACGTGTGAATGGGGCTTAATTCACATTTAGTTTTCGGAGACATGACTCAAGTATGAATTTTGGCTTAAATCATTTTAGGATCGAGTTCAGGAATTGGTGCCGCAACGGCCGAGCTGTTTGCCCGCAATGGCTGCTCGGTGGTTCTAACCGGTCGAAATCAAGCTGGCTTAGACGAGGTCAAAGCCAAGTGTATGGCTGCCGGTTTATCGGACAAACAGGTGTTTAGCAAAATGAAGCTGCTTTTGTTCTAGAGTTTTATAAAACTTTGTGACGCCGTTGACAAAATTTTATGAACATGATATTATTATGGCTTGGTGTGAGTAAGCGATCCTGTGCTTAGCAACACACTTGAAGATGTTATACACTCATAAGCAATTTAAGCAAGGATGCAAAATTCACTATATCATGCACGCACCAGGTTACTTTTACACGAGGTGGATGATGGATCCTAAACCCAAACATTTCGTAGCTTAGACGCTAAAGCTAGAAAGCTTCATCCATCAACACATCCCTCAAAGTTTGCCTGTTGTACGCGTAATATTGTGTCTTTTCTTCAATAATATCAAACTACTTGCTATTAATATCATTGGAGCAATATTTCAAAGAGCAACGTTCCGACGAGCGTCACAAATATTTAATTTAAATGCCAACCACAATATGACGACAATTGGTCAAAAGACAACTCGTCGCCCAACAAATTGTATTCATTAAATTTCATAGACTCGACAATTCATCGCTCATCATTTTGCATAGGCTTACGCATAGACTTATGGATACGCTTAGGATTATACTTAGATTTCTTCTTAATGCTTTAGGGCATTGTTGGGCGACAAGTTGCCGGGCGACAAATAGATCCACTACATGACGAATGTTCAAATTTTAGGTTTTGATTATGCGCGGTGAAGTAACGGAAGAGGCTTATCTTGATTTACTTGTCAAACAAACTGTGACTAATTTTGGCAAACTGAACATTCTGGTATATATAATTTATTCGGGTGCTAAATGTCTATGCGTGGTTTATTGGATTTATTAGTGAACTCACGACAACCGGCGCAGCAACGATTTAACGTTAAGATGATACAAATTCATATAAAGTAACATTTTTGACCTCTATGATTTTTAAAGACTGCTAAAAGTGCTTTTTTCTCCAGGAAATTTTAGGACGCAATATATTTCCTCTATTCCTCGCTTTTTTTTATACACCTTTGACATTTACGCACTTTACGCGGATGGTACCTGATACAACCCTGTACCACCTCTATATTTTTAGCTGTCCATAATTGTAGCGGGTAACCTGACCAATGCTGGGTGAACCAGATATGCGTTACTTTCAGGTGATTTATACAGTTTTCTTAAACTTCCACTTGACTTTGTTTACAGGTAAACAATGCAGGTGCAATGACCACAAAGACGTTCGACGCGTCCACAATGGCTGATTTCGACGAAATGATTAACATTAATCTGCGTTCGGTCGTACATTTAACACAACTTTGCATTCCGCATTTGGTTAAAAGCAAAGGTAAAACATGTATATATTCTCAAATGCATAGTGTCCAGCGTATTAACATGTTCGAAGGCCCAAAATATTTCCGGAGCCATGCAGAGATCACGAACAAAACGGAGCGAAAACACAAAAACACATATATAAGTTTATAAACCGATGCACAATTGGTATGGACAGCGTGAAAATAAGTGATTGGCAACGCCTTTCACTGAGGATAGGTGGTATGAGTAGTTGAGAATATGTTTGCACTGTTGTGTGTTTATCACAGACCAATTTATTGTTAACTGCGAGATCTTCATCGAAAACTTGAAAGCGCTGTTGCAAACACTTGCGTTATACTTACAAATTATTGTTTTAGGGAGTGTTGTTATCGTGTCAAGCATTGCTGGAATGAGAGCGGTAAGAAAAGAGCTTTTGTACTGATAATATTGTATAAGAATTTAGGATTAGGCTTAGGCTTAAGTTCGTGGAAGGAGTGTATATAAAGATCAACTTTGGCACCATTACCTTTTTTCCTATACCGCGTAAAAGCCGTAACAGAAATGCGGTTACGGCCACCACTTTTTGTTTTAGGTTATACTAGCAAAACGGATAGTAAAAATAGCGGACACGGAAACGGAAACGGATCAGGATCAAAATAACGGAAGCGGAAAAGGAAAACGGATATTGAAGTATAACAGTTTCAAAAATGTGTTATTTTTTGCCAATGCATTTGAGGCGTGTATGTATACATTAGCCCGCCTTATTCATCGAAATTTTTAAGATTTTGGATGAATTTCGTAATTCTGATTTAATTTCGAACAATTGCAGCATATCTGTAACAAAAAATGCGAGATATATACGTGATTTATAACTGATTTTGAACATATATAACGTAATTTCCGCTATGTCTATAACGGAAACGAAAACGGAAACAGACACCAATTTTTACCGGAATTGGAAACGAATATCCGATTACACCCTGTTACTTATGCATAGTGATGGGATAGTGCTTAGGGATATACAGGGTGTAACCGGATATCCGTTTCCGTTTCCATTAAAAATCGGTGTCCGTTTCCGTGTCGGTTATAGAAATCACGCAAAATCTGTTATTTTTACGTTCAAAAGTAATTATAAGTCATGTATATAACTCGCAATTTTTCTTTACAGATATGCTACAATTGTTTGAAATGAAATAAAAATCACGAAATCCCTCCAAAGTCTTAAAATTTCGATGCACCCGCCATTTTTTCTTTAATATTTTTGGAAAACTTGTAAATATATATTTATGGACGCCTCAATTGAGTTGGTAGAAAAATAAAACAATTTTGAAATTCCATTATTTTGATCATTATCCGTTTGCGTTTCCGTTATTTTTACTATCCGTTTACACCCTATAGATATATGTTTAAAGTATAAAGATACGAACAGTGCCAGATGCACCATGGGGTCGAAACTCGAGCTTTTATAGGCTAGCTAGACTGGTGTTTTAATGCCAGAATGAAACTAAACTTGGATAAAATACAAAATACTTTTTAAATTAGACCTCAGATGGAATAGAAAATATTCATGTGGGAAAGGGTTAAATTTAACACTTAACTTTAAACGTTTGCTGTTTGTTTTTAAGTCACCGATGGTATTTCACTACGGAATTGCTAAAGCAGGTGTGCTTTATTTTGCACAATGTCTTGCAATGGATATAGCAGATAAAGGTGTTCGTGTCAACTGTGTCAGGTTTGTGGCACCAAACGGGGGTTTGAAGATGACAGTGGACACCATAATGTATTTGTATATGTTCAGTCACAGTCAGTATAAAATTTTAAAAGAATCGAACACAATTTATAATTGAAATTGATGAATGTCAATAGTAAAGTTTTCTTTATGTGATATTATTCTAGCGTTATTAGAGGAAAAGTTTTAGAGACGGTTGATATTTTGTTTCGATTATACTGGTTGGTGTGAATCTAAAACTTGTACTGTAGTGACCCGAATAAGAGAGGGGGGGCTGATATTTATTTGGCCTCTCCCGAGGGTACTCCCCTTGTTATTCGGTTACGGACTGTTATTTATTTTTATCCCACGCTCGGCCGCCCTTCGTTACTGATATATATCCGGTATTGCACTTATCCGTTAAATTAAACGTTTAAGTATTTATCTTGTGTCACTTGCTTGAGCGATAATACAAGGTTTTACTTAGGAATGTACTTTCAAAATTTAAGTACGCTTTAAAGCTTCGAACTCAAATTGTTTGGTCTTGGAGTCATTTATGCGCTACAATTAGGGTTAATTGACATTTGGTTTAGAGACTCTATCCGCTTACGAGCTCTTATTAGGGATACGGAGTCCAATTGATTCGGACTCAAAATGGAGACCCTCCTCTTATGACCCCACCTCCTCTTATTCCAGTCAATACAGTACAGATGTGCCTTTTAAAAATATGCCTGAACCGCAACAAACGTTACGGTACTTTAATAAATATATATGTTTGGCATTTTTAGCCCTGGGCTTATTCACACCAATTTGGTACGTAATGAAGAGTTACGCGAGGTAATGTTCATTGTCTTCAAATGGTCAGATTTATTTCGTTTTTTTGTGCATTTCGAGTTTATCCTGACGTCAGTTAACCCGTTCAAGCCTAAATTTGCTTTTAAAAAAGTATATTTGCGTAAAAGTTGCCAAACTCATGGAATACTTGAAAAATATACAAAATTTGATATGTTGCACAGACCAGGGTAATTGAACCGATATAGTTTCCTGTTTACACTTTTGAAGCGATAAAATTTTCTAAACTTTAATATTTAGACTTGAAATTTCAGCGTATCAAAAATTTTGTGAAAACAATTCCTGTTGGCTACGCTGGCGAGCCGATAGACGTCGCGAAACTGATCGCTTATTTGTCGAGCGACGATTCCCGATTTGTTACTGGAGCGAATTACGTCATCGATGGTGGATCCAGCAAAGGCAGCGCTGTGTCTTCAGCACGAATTGAAAATTTGTAAGAGCATTATAGAGGAAAATTGCGACAATTTTTAAACAAACACACGCTTTTCCTTCCATACGATATACTCGAAATACAGCTGTAAGTAGTCAGGGTGTAACTGGCATGGTTCAACCGGAGGTGAAAAATACCAGACCAGGAGACCAACAAGACTTGTCGGAGCGAACTGATGCGAAATTAGGTAGTTAAAAATGATGTTTAATTCGCTATAGCAAATATAAAGATATTGTTAATTTTTTACGAAACCTCGCGAATTCTTTCCTCTATAATTGTAGCAAAAGCTAAAACGAAACGCACAACACAAAATTTGCGAAATTATATAAAATTTTTGCGACCGAAATTGCCGGCGCGTCCGGCTGAAATTCTACCGGAACAAGATGTAGGAATCACGTATATATCTCGCAATTTTTCATTACAGAAATGCCGCAATTGTTCGAAATTAACTAAAACGAAATTTATCAAAGATCTTAAAAATTTCGATGCATCTGCTATTATTTTAAAAAAATTTTAGAAAACCCGGTGAATAATAATTGCACGCGTGATTGAACACCGGAAAAAACATATCGGAAAAACGTTTTTTCCGAGAGGGTAGAAAATTTTTTATTATAATCTCAGTAAATCACTCGCAAATCAGCGACGAAACATTGCGGAAACCGTGAGGAATTGGTTTTTCTCACCCTTCCGTCGCCGAAAGGCTGATTTACTGGGGAGAAATCAGTAGCGGATCCTGGAAACTCTGAAATGGGGGACCGCCACAAGACATAGTAAAGCATTCGCTAGCGAATCGATCCAGAAACCATACGCCACGGTAGTGCTGGCCAATGTATAGCACAGGGGCTTCCAGTTGTCCGCGATGGAAAACTTATCACCAGGAGTTCAGCGCAACCACTTTTGTATGACGGCCAAAGTTTCCGATGTTTTGGTAGGAAAATGAAAAAGCATAAGTGTGGCTGGGAGAACGGAAAAATTCAAACGCCTAGATATTCGCCATGTTTGGTAGGAAAAGTTAGACGTACAGGCGAGGTTCTGAAACCTGGAAAACTGGAAAAGCTAAACGTATAGGGTTTCCCCAAGAATGGTTGGGAAGGAACATCTTGGTTGGTTTTGGGATGTGTGGTTCGGGTCGGAACATGGGAAAAGTGGAAAAGTGTAACATTCAAGCGTAGGGCATAGGTTTTGGTTGGAAAACGGTAAAAGTGGAAAATTGTAATGCCTAGATTTTATTTTCCCTTAGTTTTAGTTGGTAAGAAATATCTGAAGCATAGGTTTTGTTGGAAAACGGAAAAATTCTAATGCCTAGATTTTTACCCTGAATTGGCAAAGCAAAATCTGAAGCATAGGTTTTGGTTGGAAAACGGGAAAAGTGGAAAATTAAAATGCCTGGGTTTTTCTTGGTTGGTAAGAAATACCTGAAGCATACGTTTTGGTTGGAAAACAGGAAAAGTGGAAAATTCAAGCGTAGGGCATGTTTTGGTTGAAAAACGGGAATAGTGGAAAATTCAAGAGTAGGGCATAGATTTTGGTTGGAAAACGGGAAAAGTGGAAAATTTTTAATGCCTAGATTGTTACCCTGGATTGGAAGGCAAAATCTGAAGCATAGGTTTTGGTTGGAAAACGGGATAAACGGAAAATTAAAATGCCAGTAGATTTTATTTTTCCTTAGTTTTAGTTGGTAGGAAATATGTGGAAAAGTGGAAAATTTTCCCTTAAGTGTCCCGTTTTCCAAGCAAACTTTACATTACAGATTCTCCATACCAACCAAGGGAAAATCTAAACGTCCTATGCCTGTGATTTTTCCTACCAAGCCAGTGGAAAATCATGCCGTCATACAGGAGTGGCCGCGCTGCACTTCTTGACATGTTTTTCACCTTGAAAAACTGGAAGCCCCTGTTCAATACATGGGCCTTAGTGCTAAACATCTAAATACAAAATCGTGGTTCCGCCTTTGGATCCGTCAACAGGCGGAAGTGAATACATGCCTGTATTGAACTTCTGGACAGACCAGGTAAACACATGTTTACAGATTCTAAATTCAACAGCACTTTACTAGAGCTACGATGGCTCCTCAAGCGGACCCAGAATGAGGAGAGTTGTCTCCTATCGCACCAGCAGTCCTACGGTGCTAAAAAGTATGCTATACAAATGGTTTCGTAATCAAACCGGAATTCCAGTTGCATCCCTGCTACTACATGTTCTTTAATTTAAAGTAATTGCTATATATTTGAGGTTTCTCTGTTTCTTATTTTTGATTCAACATTATTGCAGATATATGTTGCGTTTGGCCCATATTACTTTAAAGGGCGTGCAGGTTTCTGCTGGATCTATAAAAGAGTAGGTTTAGATCCTAGATTACATTTTTTGCTTAGGCTTAGGAACACATTTTTACAACGCTTAGGTTTAGGCTTAGGCTTGGGAATACGCTTAATCTACTGTAACGCCCCTTAAAGTAACATTGGCCCAGCGTTTTAAGCTCGGAACCTACTTCTTATTTAATTTCGTTTTTCATATATCAGTAAAACTACAAAATAAATGCTGTTTCCGGATTTTTCGCTGGACTTAACCCCGCAACTTGGTGCCCACCTTAGCTGGCACATTCGCCTTTCTAAGCATACGACAGCTCTGCAGTGTGCGCAGCTGCAGCGAGCAGGGTACAGCCGGAGATCTGTCTCCGGCTCCGGCAGAAAATCGGCCGCCGGCTCCGGTAGGATTTTTGCCGGAGGTTCCGGCAATTTAGGTAGTAAAAGTTTGCATAATTTTGCAAAATTTATCAATTTAGCGAGAATCGTTTTACTTTTGTCACAATTTTCAGGAAAGAATTTCCGAAATTTCGTCATGAAATTAGCGTAAAACCGAACAACTTAACATTTTGCAGATATTGGCTAAAATAATTAACCATCATTTTTACGGCCTAAATTTCGCAGCACCTCCGACTCCGGCAAGTTTCGTTGACCTCCGGCTCCGGTATTTTTCACCTCCGGTAGCACCCTGTTATTCGGTTTTGCAACTATCCGTCGAATTAAACGTTTATTGCGTATCGCAAACTTGAGCGATAATGCAAGGTTATACTTAGGAATGTACTTCCAAAACAAAAGTAAGGTTTCCAACTCAGCTTTACTGGTCCTGGGTCCTAGAGTCATTTATGAACAAAGGAATAATTATTGACATTTATGGACTCTATTACGGTTTGGGGACTATCCGTTGGACTCTTAGGGATACAGACTTCTATTGATTGGAACTCAAAATGGGGACCCCTAACGTATTCGGGTCGATTGCACCCTGGCAGCGAGCTATCATCACGTGTTATCACATGTTGATACTTAAGAATCAGCGTTAGCTACGATTTGACATGAACCGGCGTAACCGGAATATGGTAATAGTTTTAAAGATGCTTTATTTTTCATTGAAAGTCCATTACTATGTTTCCACAAGCCCAAAACGTTTGATGATTGATTTGTCTTTTAAAAAATTGAATGAATAATTAAATTGTTATTTTATTAATGAAGATATCTAGCATCGTGCGCTCTATTAAGCGTATACACACAATAAATTTTACTGCGCAAATGTAGAACAAAACAGTATTGATGTCGCTTCATCGTTTAAAATTCAAAGGAAACTAAATTTTTGTCCAAGATTTCGGCAGGTTCCGCACAGATTGTTCAAATTTTAAGACATTTGTGTCGGTCAACAATTTGGCCCATGTATAGAACAGGACCGGATCGTTTTCCGAAGGGCTTTAACAGAGTCAGTTTAAGCTTTAGACTATGTTTTGCTTTTTGCTTAGGCTTAGGCTTAGGAATAGGCTGATCCAGACGCTTAGGCTTAGGCTTAGGAATATGCTTATGCTACTGTTCCGGCCGTTGAATACATGGGCCAACAATTTTCTATCCCACTTAGGTAACGTCACTCACACGCTACCACCATTGGTGCAGCAAGCACATGAAATGTCATATCCGGACCAACAAACAACATAGTGTCCGAACAAAATTTGATCAATTGAATGCCCGATATGGTTAGCTACCCACGGACATCGATTGCTGATTATTTGTATATATATCGACTGATACGGTAGCTGCACCAATGATAGTGATGTGAGGTATACAATTTTAATGGACTTTGAATTACCAAAATTTGAAACTACAAAAGACACAAATGGAAAACTAACTTCAGAGAGTTACTAAAATAAACGACTTCAACATTGTTGCCATTATATTTGGTCGAATCTTTTACATCCGTTTGCACTCTGCAGAAAACATGCTGCTTCACTTAATTCTTTAAGCGCCTGACTGAAAACGCTGATATCAGCAAGAAAATTTTTTACCTTAAAAACCAGTCACTTATCAATTATCAATTTCGGTATGTGTCTGTTCGACGAATTTCTAATCCAATCAAAAATATAGTTAATAGAGTGTAATCCAGTGGCACCAGAACAAAACGCATGCATCAGTAGTTATTTATATTGAAAGATCTAAAAGCGTACATCCACAAAGCGAACCTCAATCGCCACATATTCCACAGACAAGTGCATTCCACAACTCTTACGAGTACACCATCTGCAGCTGTTCACGCACTTCAACTACGTTGAACTAGGGCTCAATGTACTATAAATGTATAAAAAATCACTTCCAACACCAATTATATATTGTATTTTCCGCACAACAAAACGAAATATATTCACCTTAATAAAATAATAAAATGGTATATACTGATTCTTAAAACAAAACGAATATGCTGACCGCAGCAAAATCCCACACTTTCACTTTCTCGAAAAATCTGTTTAAAAATCACGTGCAATTCCCTACCCATTGAAATTTCTTCTTTTCCTTCAGTAGATTCAGAAAATCCACCAGAACCCCATCCTCACCCATGATAATGTTATGCTAAGCCGTCCCATGAACTTCTATGTACACCACTAATCCCCGTACAGTCATACTCCTCCGCAGTCAAAACAGTCTTGGCGTCAGGTAACTGTTTGGTGCCGTCATTTGTCGAAATTCCACTATCGCTTCCAGCAATCGCTGGAAACGAAGGTAGAGTATACGAGCGGGACAGTTGTCCACCAGGCGTGACACGTTCCTTTAGACAGCTTAGCATCGCTGCGTGTGGACCGGACTGGGCTACTTTCTGACCACCTCCAAACGTTTCGCCAGGTAACGATGCAATAAGCTCCATGTTCGAATTTTGACATTCGGCTTGGGCGTTGTAATTATCAGCAGGGCTCACATGTACAAAGTCTTCATTATGCCAGCAGTTTGGGGTCAACGAACCAGATTCCGGAGGTTGAACCTCTTTACTGCAGCATTGGTTTTGATTGGAATTATCATAGTTGCGCGATACATAATTCCTATTGAGTAAAGCGTCACAGATGTTGCTGTTTCTGATGCTGCTATTACTGTTGGTATTGCTGTTCACGTTGCCATCATCGATATCGTATTGCCATATCGTTCCAGCTGGTTCCAGTCTGGCTACCACGGCAGCCGGCGACTGAGGACCAGATGAATTTTTGATTGTCGGGGAACTGTTTCCACTGCGGCTTACCACAGCAACACCACTTCCAATCGCGGTCGCCGAATTAATACCACCGTCATCATCGCTTGATGAATCAGCCGATAACCCATCACCGTCATATATGGGATTTTTGTAATATCGAATTTCATGTTGCGTTTCCAACGGCGACTGACGTCTCATTACTCCCTTGGCTCCAGATTGACTAGTTCCGCCAAAACTAAAGGAACCAGCCGAGGGATCACCACAACAGCCGCTCACGTTGTCGTTGCCGCTTGCGCCAGCATTCCTTCCGCTATTACACCATCTAGACTTTGTCGTTCTCCCAGCAATCGAACGTTCCTTTCGACGACAAGTCTTTCGTTGATCACCGCCGCTATCACAATATCCTGACGTTGCGCTATCGATAGTATTTCGATGACTACAGCAGCAATCGATAGCAACACTGTCATCACCGCCGCGACTTCCGCTACTAGTTGCGTCATCTGTGAAACTTGCGTTTGGTTTGTTATCACGGAAATGCCGACAACAATGATGATGCAAAAGCGGTGGTAGCAGCTGATGATCATAGCAACAGCAATTACTATTGCTGTTATGATGACGATGTTTACGATGATGTCGCTGTTTTCGACGTCGTTGGCTCAAAGATAGATCTCGAGCCTTGGTCGCTGTCGCCGCCGTCGCTGCTTCCGAAATTACCGAAGGATTTACCGCATTATCAGAGTCGAAATCAGCTGCTGAATCGTTGTCATCGCAACCACTACGGCCGACGCGACAACTAGCATCGACGTCATCATCACTGTTACCATCGAACGATTTATTGACGAAATTGGCATCGTTCGACAGCGACGACGACGATGAGGTAGATGACGCCGTCGACGATGCCGAACACGATAATGACGTCATGGACGCATGAAGCCATGACGTATTGTCGTGATCAATGTCGTCATTTTCGTTGTCGGTGCGGTTGCTGTGGTTGCGTTTGAATGTTCCTGGCTGGCTGCGATCAATCGCTGTTATTGTTGTTACTGTTCTTTGTGTTGATTTCGGTGATGGCTGTGCGTTGTGTAACACTGTTAGTGGCCAAGCGGTCGTCGATGTTGTTGACCCTAATTGATGATCAACTGATAGCGTTGAGTCATTAACTGCCGCTGGCTCCTGTGCGACGTATTCGCTTGTAGTAGACGGTCCAACATTTACATACGGTTGTTGTTGTATTTGCAATAATCGCCGCTGATTCGATGTTTTACCAAACGTTGCCGAACCCGTACTGCGTGGCGTAACTGTCAACTGACCAGTAGACAAATATTTCGGTTCGTTTGCGGTTGCCAACATCGACAACCACTCGTGTCCCATGTCTCCGCCGTTTGCGCGCGCAATTCTTTTAGTCTCATTGAGACAAGCAGCCATTACTGATGGCATAGGCTGAGCTGGATCTACCGTCGTGCCAGGCTGCGTTCCGCTACCGACACCACCAAAATCATTGTCGCTGGCGTCGTGCAACGCTAGACGAGTATACTGAATATTATGCCCTGCTAAATCATCTGCCGAGTTGGACTGTAGGCCCGCTAGACTGTTTGAAAGGAAGTGTTTCGCAGAAGCAGGGTCACCCGGGCTACGATCAGCAAACCCTGCCTCGTATCTAGGGATCGATATTTCGATTAGTCTGTCAGCAGGCTGCGTTACAGATATTGGTGAACAGCACGGTTCACACTGATGCGTTTGAAACCGGGGTTGAGTATTTGGTATACCTCCAACAGCAACCGCTCCGGAGCTACAATTAACAGGTTTGTTTGTCATCGATTTCAATTTCGAATATAACACCGGCTGGTTATCCAGAGACGATAAGCTCAATTTAGTTGACTGTACATCTGTTACCGCACGACCACTTCCAGCGGGCCCAGTCTTCGTTTCGTCGCCATGTCTTTCTCCGTCACACAACTCCGTCTTCATTTTCCGTTCAATCAAGGGTATCTCTTTTCCACTGGCACCACTGCCGCTAACACCTCCAACCCCTAACAATCCTCTGAACATTGCGTTTACACTCGGTGTTTTCCGATTAGGCTGAAGTACCAACGTACGGTTTGGTGCAGCGATGGTAGCCGTAGTGCTAGCTGGCTCTGAGACTAATTGAAATTTATTTATCGCTGTTTGTCCTGGAGACAGTTTTGGCTGCTTGCCAAAAAACCAAGCACCGGGAACAACTGTTGATACGCTTGGCAGCGATGCGAACGCTGTTGTCTGTTGTTGTTGTTGTTGTTGTTCAAATCCAGGAACGTTCGTTTTGCTTGCCAATCCTTGAGGAAGCACCGGAACATAACTATTGCTCGGGTTGAATGTCAGTCTCCCATCATTGATTTCCAGCACAACCGCTCTTGTATCCTCGTTGTTTTTCCCACTGGTCTGATTTTGTGCCGTTTCAGAATTCTTGCGATTCCTCGCCATTAACCCATCGGTAGCATCACTTAATAAGTCATTTTCAAAAGAATGCCGAGCAGCATTCTTGCATTCATCCCCAGCCAAAATCTCACTATCCACAACCCTTGCATTGGTAATAGCGTTGACTTGCCTGTCAGCAACCCCACTAGCAAACAACAACCCATGACTTTCTTGACGTCTAGCCTCCGAGCGCATCGCTACAGTAGTTGGCAAAGTTATGTCCCGGTTTACTACCACAGGAGCGTCACTTCCATGCATCTGTGATACTTCTTGTGTTCCCATAGTCCCAGCATACCCAGCCGCAGCAGCTGAGGCTCCATTCTGTCTCTTTGCAGCACCAAGCAAAGGCGTCGTTAATTCTGCAGCCGAATTCTCGTGAGTATTGCCGGGAAAATCATCTCCTAAATCAAAGTTTTGTGGTTGTTGTTGTTGTTGTTGTTGTTTATGATTTCTTTGCAACTGAACTTGTTGACCAGTAAAATCTCGGTGGTTTTGATTTCGTGATTGTGGAGGTTGCGCAGGCGGTAACAGTTCTGTTGCACTATCGTCCCCACAGTTGTATTCGCTTGCTTGTCCGGTATGATTAAGGAATGATGTGCCATAGTAAGACGACTGAAATAGTACAAAAATAGAAAACCAGTCAAATTGGTTGCAGCTACTCTAACATACCCAATTTCTTCGCATCAGCAGCAAACCTTACATTTTCCTAATGCAAAGGAAATATTCCCGCTAAAACTCATGACTTACTGTTTCAAATGTATTTCGTTGTTCGGGCACCAAATGCTGTATAATGCATGCGACTATATCAATAAACGAAGGCCGATCAGTTCGTTCAAAAGACCAACAATGTTTCATTAGTTGACATCTGCACAAAAAATAAAAAACACTAAACAAAATAAATAAACTACAATTTGAATTATAGCGGTTTCGAAACAAAAGCATACTTGTTTACTTCCCAGCCCCACCCCCGACACAAATGTTACTTGCAGACTGAAACAAGGCGCAAAAGTAGAGTACATTCTTGCTAAGCCTAAGCCAATTTTTATTTTTCTGTTCATTACGTGGAGGAGCAGTTTTCCTGTGTAAGATCAGAAAACAAGTACCTAAAATTGCAATTTAAAACAACAGAAAGGCCCGGTGGTAGTCACACTACTCTTTTGCAGTCTAAAATTTTGGTTACAAAAATTTTAGACTGCAAAAGAGAATTTCACAACTTTGACATCAATAACTTCAAACTTATGCAAGTTGTAACTAAAAATACTTCAAAATATGAAAAACGCATTAAATTTACAGTAATTCTGGACAATCTTTCGGCATTTCCATAGTTCCACCGGCTTTAACGAATTCAATCACGTCAGGCAGTTCGCTAATGCCGTAGTATGGCTGCATGCCAAACGTTGCGATTTCCCACAATACTACGCCATACGACCTAATCAAACAACAAAACAACAAACATAAAATGTTACATAATAATAATAACTAGAAAAAATGTTCAGCACTTGAGCAGCAAGGGATATGTTTCATATTCCTATTAAAAGTATGGTAAACTAGATCAGCACATTCGCTTGATGTAACCTGGAAAAGTATTAAGAAACAATAGCGTCCAAAATCATGTTAACTATTAATTATTCTGAAACATCTTGCGGACAGCAAATCTATTTCTAACTTTAAACTTTTTGACAGGATTTCTTGGGAATTTTCAGAAATTTCTTAGGGTCGCTGAGACATGGTTGAGGTATACCGCTCTTTGATTTTGCCACATTAATCGATGTTGCCAGAATACGGTGCGATTTGTGAGCTTCTATAGTCGTGACTATGCAGTGAAACAGATAAGTCGGGTGGGAAATGCGCATTTATAGAATTTGTCACTAAGGTCAACAATCGAGTAAACTCAAAGTCACTTATAAGTGGAGCTTTTTTAAAGCATCAATTGCGATTCGTTTTGTGACGTCTGTTTAGGAAAGTATAACAAAATTGCTCATCAGGACTAACACAGCCATTATGTCGCCACACAATGCTCTTATGAAATTCAATTAACTATGGTAATACAAAGCCATAGGTAAATTTATTAATACGTTCTTGTAGAGAATTTCAATATACATTCATGGATTCCAAGCTAAATCTGTCTGCATTTCAGAAATTATTTCGCTTTGCATTCAAGAAAAGCATCTGTTTCTTACAAAAAGAAAATTACAGAAATTTTGCTGTCCGCAATATGTTTCAGAAAAATTAATAGTTAACATGATTTTGGACGCTATTGTTTCTTAATACTTTTCCAGGTTACATCAAACGAATGTGCTGATCTAGTTTACCATACTTTTAATACGAATATGAAACATATCTCTTGCTGCTCAAGTGCTGAGCATTTTTTCTAGTTTCAACCGATTTACCAAGCTGCTGCTTTAATCCACCAATCCAGGTTATGAAAAATGTGAGGACTGATTAAACTAAATACTGAGCTTAAATAGATCGCTTGGTTGAAACAAACTATTGTAATAGCAACATGCGCCTAATCAAAGTATTTGTATGAAACCAAGAGTTGGGGCGAAGCAAACGATGGGGGTGACATCGTCAGTTGCCAGGAAGCTAACCGTTTGTGTGAAACCAACCCTTGGGCTGAAACCAACCGTTGGGGGTGAAACCAACCTCGGGGCAAAATTAACCGTTGGGGTGAAACCAACCGTTGGGGTGAAACCAACCGTTGGGGTGAAACCAACCGTTGGGGTGAAACCAACCGTTGGGGTGAAACCAACCGTTGGGGTGAAACCAACCGTTGGGGTGAAACCAACCGTTGGGGTGAAACCAACCGTTGGGGTGAAACCAACCGTTGGGGTGAAACCAACCGTTGGGATGAAACCAACCGTTGGCGTGAAACCAACCGTTGGGGCAAAACCAACCGTTGCGGTAAAACCGACTGTTGGGGTTAAACCAACCGTTGAGGTGAAAACAACCGTTGGGGCAAAACCAACCGTTAGGATCAAACCAACCGTTGGGTTGAAACCATCCGTTGGGGTGAAACCAACCGTTGGGGCAAAACCAACCGTTGGGGTGAAACCAACCGTTGGGATGAAACCAACCGTTGGCGTGAAACCAACCGTTGGGGCAAAACCAACCGTTGCGGTAAAACCGACTGTTGGGGTGAAACCAACCGTTGGGGTTAAACCAACCGTTGAGGTGAAAACAACCGTTGGGGCAAAACCAACCGTTGGGATGAGACCAACCGTTGGGTTGAAACCAACCGTTGGGGTGAAACCAACCGTTGGGGCAAAACCAACCGTTGGGGTGAAACCAGCCGTTGGGGTGAAACCAACCGTTGGGGTGAAACCAACCGTTGGGGTGAAACCAACCGTTGGGGTGAAACCAACCGTTGGGGTGAAACCAACCGTTGGGGTGAAACCAACCGTTGGGACAAAACCAACCGTCGGGGTTAAACCGACCGTTGTGGTGAAACCAACCGTTGGGCGGAAACCAACCGTTGAGGTGAAACCGAGCGTTGAGGTGAAACCAACCGTTGGGGTGAAACCGACTGTTGGGGTGAAACCAACCGTTGGGGCAAAACCAACCGTTGGGGCAAAACCAACCGTTGCGGTAAAACCGACTGTTGGGGTGAAACCAACCGTTGGGGTTAAACCAACCGTTGAGGTGAAAACAACCGTTGGGGCAAAACCAACCGTTGCGGTAAAACCGACTGTTGGGGTGAAACCAACCGTTGGGGTGAAACCAACCGTTGGGGCAAAACCAATCGTTGGGGTGAAACCAACCGTTGGGACAAAACCAACCGTTGGGGTTAAACCGACCGTTGTGGTGAAACCAACCGTTGGGCGGAAACCAACCGTTGAGGTGAAACCGAGTGTTGAGGTGAAACCAACCGTTGGGGTGAAACCGACTGTTGGGGTGAAACCGACTGTTGGGGTGAAACCAACCGTTGGGGTGAAACCAACCGTTGGGGTGAAACCAACCGTTGGGGCAAAACCAGCCGTTGGGGTGAAACCAACCGTTGTGGTGAAACCGACTGTTGTGGTGAAACCAACCGTTGGGGTGAAACCAACCGTTGGGACAAAACCAACCGTTGGGGTTAAACCGACCGTTGTGGTGAAACCAACCGTTGGGCGGAAACCAACCGTTGAGGTGAAACCGAGTGTTGGGGTGAAACCAACCGTTGGGGTGAAACCGACTGTTGGGGTGAAACCAACCGTTGGGGTAAAACCAACCGTTGGGGTGAAACCAACCGTTGGGGTAAAACCAACCGTTGGGGCAAACCCAACCGTTGGGGCAAAACCAACCGTTGGGGCAAAACCAACCGTGGGGTGAAACCAACCGTTGGGGTGAAACCAACCGTTGGGGTGAAACCAACCGTTGGGGTAAAACCAAACCGTTGGTGTGAAACCAAGCGTTGAGGTGAATCCAACCGTTCGGGTCAAACGAACCGTTGGGGTGAAACCAACCGTAAGGGTGAAACCAACCGTACGGGTGAAACCAACCGTTGGGGTAAAATCAACCGTTGGGGCAAAACCAACCGGTGGGGTGAAACCAACCGTTGGGGTGAAACCAACCGTTGGGTTGAAACCAACCGTTGGGGTGAAACCAACCGTTAGAGTGAAACCAACCGTTGGGGTGAAACCAACCGTTTGGGTGAAACCAACCGTTTGGGCAAAACCAACCGTTGGTGCAAAACCAACCGTTGGGGTGAAACCAACCGTTGGGGTGAAAAAGTGGTGAAAGTTATAACCGTAAAATTACATAGCTAACGTGTAAAAAGTGTTGAACCAAAATGAAAAATTTCGTGCACTTTCAGTAAGGAGTTTTTTTGACCGTAACTATTGAAGACCACACTGGTTTGCCAAATCCTTTGGTACAAATATTCCCTACGTACCAGGATACCAATGTACAAAATTTAAACGATAGAGGTCTGGTATTACTTGAGCACCAACATGCGAACTAAACTGAAAATACGCGCTTGAGATGCACGAATCATATATATGAACATTATCGTGTTCATATAATAATAATAATAATAATAATAATAATAATAATAATAATAATAATAATAATAATAATAATAATAATAATAATAATAATAATAATAATATTTGCCAGCCTGAGCTTGAGCTGTTTGAAAATTGTGTGTCACAGCATAAAAGACTTGTAGTTAATTTTTCATCATACCAACTTTAACTTAATAGCAAACAAAAATTCAAATTATTTACTCTACCCCATATGAATAATTTAAATTTTACCTAATCGCCGTTTGACCACAAGAGCTGGTCGAGCAATGCACAACTCCCTTGGGCACTATCACGTCTTGAAAGACTTGCGCTGCGCATACGCGCAACCCTTGTTAATGCTTGCAGTACGCGTTATTTTGCTTATACTGTGTGTACAGTCTTTCTCGTAATACGCTCTATATGAGAAAAGGTTTACTTAAAAGAAATGATAATACAGGTAAATAATGGATGCAGATTAGCGAAAGAAACAAGGCTACAACTTTTATCGCAACGAATTTAAAAACTTGACTACAAAGGCAAACAAACAATTCATACACTCACCAAACGTCTGATTTATGATCGAATTTTGCGTCCATAAGCGCTTGAGGTGACATCCAACGTACGGGCATCATTCTCCTACCAGTGGGTCGATAATACTGTCCATGCTCAATTTCTCGTGCCATTCCAAAATCACCTGAAAAGTGACAATTTCACAAAAAATAAAATTTCAGACAAATTTCAGTCCTGCCTGCTTCCACGAGCATGTATCTAGAAAGTTAACGCAGCTGTGGTAGGTTATGTATGAAAAAAAGTTTAAAATATCACACTTTATCATTGGTCCGAATTTCCGCAAGGAGATATCACGAACAACAAGACCAAAGAACGATCAACATATCGGCTCCTAAAATAGAATTGCAATGTTCAGCACGACCATAATTCAGATTGGTGGTGCACTTTTTCGGGGACCCTCTCACTACGCCCCAGGAAACAGTTTGAAAATAATCGTATGAACGCACCTATTTTGCAAGTCCAATTTTCAGACAGCATACAATTGCGTGCTGCTAAATCTCGATGAACAAACTTTTTGCTCTCAAGATACGCCATTCCATCCGCGATTTGCGTTGTAATCAACAAAATATCTTGATAATTTGGTCGAAAATTAGCCGACATGCAACTATTTTTCAGTTCTTCTTTTCTAAAACAAAACCGGACACAACACAGCTAGAGATCAGGGGCGTTTATTATCAAGTAAATAATACGCTGTCTTGTTGATACAAGTCGTTTCTCGGATCCGGGTCCCACCAATTTAAAATTTGCAGAACGCCACATATATTTACCAGTCGTAGTGGGACTACATTTATCGAGCGAAGCTCGAACACATGTACGCAATTAAGGTAATATGCAAATTAGTTATTAGCTAACTATTCATTTATCGGTTTTGGAGGTTTGTAAGCAATTTCCTCAGATTCCTCGCACCCAAAAACCCTTCAGCCACCCTAATAATTATTGGAATAATTTAAAAAGTCCTAATTTTGTCTCGTCAATTTAGCAAACATGCAAATTATGTATTAGCTAACTATTCAACAATTGCTTTTAAAGGTCTGTAGATAATTTATTCAGATTCCTCGCACCCGAAAACCCATTACTGCTGAAATTAGATTGCTTGTAACCCTAATAACTAGTGAAACACCGTAAAACGCCTAATTTAGGCTTATCAATTCTACTTATATGCAAATTATCTATTAGCTAACTACTCAATTATCGATTTTAGACGTTTGTAAACAATTTATTCAGATTCCTCGCACCAAAAAACCTTCAGTAAACCCTAATAATTATTGAAATAATTTAAAAACTCCTAATTTTGTCTTGTCAATTAAGCTAATATGCAAATTAGCTATTATCTAACTATTCAATTATCGGTTTGGGATGTTTGTAAACAATTTTTTAAATTCCTCGCACCTAAAAGCCCTTTATTGCTGAAATTATATTGCTTTTAACCTTAATAATTAGGGAAATATTGTAAAAAGTCCTAATTTAGGCTTACAAACTATGCTAATATGCAAATTATCCATTAGCTAACTGCTTAATTATCAGTTTTGGAGGTTTGTAAACAGTCTACGGAGATTCTTCGCACCCAAAAACCCTTTAATGCTAAAATTAGATTGCTTCTAACTGTAATAATTAGTGAAATATTGTGGAAAATCCTAATTTAGGCTTAATTAATTAGGCAAATTAGCCTGTAGCTAATAAACGGTTTAAAATTGTAAAACCCCAATGCGAGGTTAACACCCTAGGATAATTGGCTTTCAAACAAAACAAGTTTACGAAAATCGGTTCAGCCGTTTCTGAGATTCTTTTCGGACGAACAGACGGACGGACGGACAGACATCCACCTTTCGACCCCCAAGTACTAAACATAAAACGCTTCGCGAAACTCCGAGCTTCGCTCGGAGTTTCGCTTCGTTCAAAAATCGCTTTTCTGATTAATTATAAGCATGGTGTAATTATTTCTATCCACAACACCAGCAAAAACAACGTTTACTTACCTCGAATGCAAAAAATCCCTCAAATTCCCGTAAGCCATATACTCCATTACAATTAGTGCCGGCTGCCCATTGCTGACCACACCGTACAACGATACAATATGATGCGAACTGTATGATTTCCAAATTTGTGCTTCGTGTAAATATGCGTTCCTATCATCGACGTTATAAAATTCTCGTTTCAACATTTTCACTGCACATCGCGTGAACCGCGCACCACAATGCGACAATATACCACATTCGTCCTCTGTGTCCGCATATCGAACTTCACCAAACGTGCCTTCGCCAAGTATTTGTTTTAGGATAATGTCCGTTCTAAACAGATAATAATATACGTACAGTAACGCACAAATTAAGTGCCCATTACTCGAGTCTGCGTCTGAGGTCGCGGTTTTATAACAGCATTACACAATGCATCCTGGCATCTTTTACGTAATGCTGATCGCCTGTCTCTGCGATTTTTGACCACCGGTGTTTTGGAAATTTTGCAGACTGCTGGTAGGTTAAGAAACAATAGTTTGAATAATTTCACTAAAGCTAAGTACCCCGATTACGAGACTTTGTTCCAATTTAATTAAAACAAATAAAGCATACCTGACAAGTTCCCATTCATCCGGCACATACATAATGTATTCCGGATTGGTTGACGTGATGCCATCTCCGCGCTTGACATTACGTTGATATACAAACACAGTTGCCGTAATCACTAACGCAATAATAAATACCAAAATTGGCAGTAAAATGTACAATATCTGAAAACAGTAATTCGATATAATAACCGTAATTGATTATCTGGTAACGGTAATAAAAACAAGATAACTTCTACAAACATTCCTGAAGTACCCCTTTTTGGGCTGTGTCAAACTTTTGTTAGGTTATGGTTTTAATCAGCACAAGCTCAGGGATGTATGATTATGACAGTTTCTAATGGGCCGTCCTGATGTTATGACTGAAATCAGTTCTAATCTGCACCTGCTTCAGCTCAAGTCACTCTACAAACCATTAAGACTACCCTACAACAACCCACCCCCATTATTCACCCAAGCCATACCGCTTGATCATTCTTGCTCGGTATATGTATATATCGCGGTTGCGTCCACGGGCCTTTGCCAAAATCCGTCACTGCGCGTACACGGACCGAATAATTGCCCGGCACACGGATGTTTAGCTTGTACCGAATGACACTTGGAATATTGGTTTGGACGATGCCACTAGCTACGCCACTGGTGGTAGTCCCACCGGTACGACCTTCCCTGCTTCTTGGTGCGACCCCATTCGATGACTGTTGTGGCTGTTCAGCAGCGCGACGATATCTACCTGCAGGATCTTGGGTTGTTGTCTTTGCTGTTGTCGCAGTTGTTGCTGATTGTAAATCTCTGTCCGTCGAAGCAACATTCACCGGCTTACGTGGCGACTTATTCTTACTATTAGTATTATTATTATTAATATTATTATTATTATTATTATTATTATTATTATCATTATCATTATTATTAATATTATTATTATTATTATTGTTTCCATTATTGTTATTTTTATTTTCGTTGTTGTTACTTTTTGAATTCCGTCCCACTTTCATTTTGATTGACTGGGCGTCTGATTTGGATGACTGGGAGGCTGCTGGATGTGCTGTTGTCGCCGGTGATGGTGCATTAGGACAGTATGAAAATACCGAGGCAATCTGAAAAACTACATAAATTATGTACAGTCACGGACAGAATTAAGTGCACAGAAACCGCGACTGCGTTCAATGCGGTCGTGGTTGCGGTTTTGTAACCGCGTCTGAGTTTTTGAGTGATCGCGGTTCAACAAGGTTTGAGACGGATCGCAGTCTCGGTTCTAACCGCGCTCGCAGTCGCGGTTTTAAACGGGGTCACAGTCGCTATTTTAAACGAGGTCGCAGTCGCGGTTGTAACCCCGGTCAAACTTTGAAGTGGTTTTGCTTATAGGGGTGTTCTTGTGAATATTTTGGAGGTCATTGAAAGTGCTAACCAGCAAAAGAAGTCAACCCCGGTAGAAGAGTGTGGACTCAAAGGGCAAGACCCGGTTACCATCGGACCATACGTATAAAAATGTTCATCTAAGCTTTGAACTTTGGACCATCACTACTTCTAAGTAAAATATACAGGACTCTGTGCTCTTGAACACTTTCCTCACAGGCATACGCATAAGCTCGGGTATAGGCTTAGGAATATGCTTATACTACTATTAATACATACGCGTAACCGCAATAATTTTAACCGTGTTTGTAACCGCAATTTAAACCGAGTCTGTAACCGCGATTTAAACCGTGTCTGTAACCGCGAAACTGTTTGAGCAACCGCGATCGTAACCGCGGTTTGTGCGTCCACGTAAATTGCGGTTGTCAGCGATCTGGATCGCATCAACTGCGTTTGGGTCGCGATCGCGGTTGCACTTAATTTTGTCCGCCACTGTAATGTGTTATTTTCAAGTCCTGGGCAGGATGAACCGGAAAACCTATTCAGAAGCTAACTATGAAGAGATACTTTAGTCGGAAGTTAATTGTTTGCTAGAATGAAATATCCAGTGCAACTGTTACGTTTAAATTATTCAAATAATTTTAAAAAAGGAGGTAAATGCAAAAAACATAAATTGACATTGTGAAGCCAGGGAGTGTGGTGACTTACGCTATTGCGTTTGTTTGCAGTTGTATCAAGGACTTCAATTTCGTAGTTTCGAACTCGGCCATTCGGATCTGGGGGCGGAGCCCATTCGAGGACGTATTCATCCGTGTCGGTGACGTTTTTCACTGAAAAGGACGTTTCTGGTACAATGTCCGATGTATCTAAAAATAAAATAAATAAATAAATAAATAAATAGATTAAGAAACTAACACACCGGTAAACAAACAAACAAACAAACAAACAAACAAACAAACAAACAAACAAACAAACAAACAAACAAACGAACAAACAAACAAACAAACAAACAAGCAAGCAAGTAAACAAACAACCCAAATAGAACAGCTTTTGTTGTTCGCTTGCTTGTTTGATTTGGTTGTTCTTTTGTCGGTTTATCGAATTTGATTATTCGTTTTTGGGAAATCCTTGTAGTAACTATGTGGTAGCTGCTACTGTAGTGACTCGAACAAAAGGGGGACTGATATTTATTTGGCCTCTCCAGAGGGAACCCCCTGTTATTCAGTTTCGGACTGTTATTACTTTTTAACCCACGCTCTGCCAACCTTCGTCACTCATATTATATAACCGGTACTGCAGTTATCCGCTAATTAAACTTTATTTATCTTGTATCAAAAGCTTGAGCGATAAACGCAAGGTTGTACAGGTTGTACTTAGGAATGTACTTTCAAAACATAAGTATTTTTAAGGGTTGGATAGGAACTCAACTTTATTTCGGCGTGGCCTGGAGTTATTTATGCACTACAATTAGGGACAATTGACATTTATGGACTCTAATTAGGGTTGAGGGACTCTATTCGCTACGAACTCTTATTAGAGATACGGACTCCTATTGATTAGGACTCAAAATAGGGACCCCACTCTTATTCGGGTCACTACAGTACACAGTTATCGAAAATAAAGCTATTTTAAACGAACATCAATGTCTATAATTCACACAAACCAGCAGACATTTTTAAGCGACATAATTTTCACGAAAATGTGGGCTTAGCGTTCAAAGTTGCAGTAAAATGAAACATTTCCTAGTCTGACACGTTCCACCGAATACATCAAGCCTGAGCTTGTAACCCACGTTACTCACTCTGCGGTTTAGTCGATATAAAAAATTCCACTTCATTTGAACTGCAATAATTCTCTTCACGGCTACGATTCTGACACGCCCATATCTGTAAAATAAAATACATTAAAGTAATTAGCTCATTATAGAACAAGTTTTAAACACTATGATTTTCGGCCTTCAACTTATGCATAAATCTATGACAAAGTCTAAACCTTCACATCATTACTCGGAACCTAAGCGCTATTGAAGTAAGAATTCAAATACAGCAGAAATAATCAAATGACATTATTTCATACACAATAAACTCGACAAGGCTTTACAATTATAGGAGATCGATAGCATTAAAGAATTCTACATACGCAAGAAAACAATTATCTTATCCCATAACCTAAAACGTGCGTAATATTGCCGACTAATAGAAATACTATACATCTACAACCAAAAAATTTTCAGACGCCAAAACAACTTTAAACGTTTTAACAAGCTTATTACCACACCATAGTCTACGTCAGCGTCGCCACTCTCCGAAAACCAACGATATGCCAATTAATCGGCAATCGTTTATGATTGTTAGCCTTTAACTTTTCGCATTTATGTTATCCAATGAAGTAATCCTAACGGTTCTTCTAACATCATGTCGTATTAAAATTACGGCGTCAGTAAAATTTCACAATAAGATTTGTCATCGGTATCGGCATATGGAAAAATATTGGTTTCGTCATATCTCTACGCGAAACCCTGCTCTATTACAAAAAACTACACTTCTGCTCGTCACGTAATGGTACATTTGATTCTCACAGACAGACACTATTGATTTCGTCCGTCTGCACTGGCGGTTCCATGATTATTCGTATAGACGTACCTTTAATGTTTTTCACTCGGTATCAGTTAATAATTTCCAGGGATGCGGTCGGTCATACCCACCTCGTAGGACCGCCCTTGTATGTCTGTGTAATCATTTTTAACTAATAGCCTGTGCCTGCATTACGCCGTGACTTTGCACCTGCCCGTGCTTCCAGAAGCACATACGTCGGTCTGTGGGTGCATTTAATTCTGACCATAGCTATATTTACAATTTGTCCACTTCCCCAACACCATTGCTTACCTTGATCTTATACTGTGTAAAATGCGTCAAATTAGTAATATTATACTCTAACGAGGTGACGTTCACAATAAACGATTCTCGTAAGCGATTTTCGGTTTCGGTAACAATACGACACGGCACACTATCGTTCTCAGCCGGGCAATCAGACTCAGACTTCGACGCTGTTGGCAGTACCACGCTCGAATTTGACTGGTTCGTCATCGCCGTATCTGGAGTTTCGATAACATCACTGGTCGACGACACATTCGTCATCGTCGACACACCCTCGCCGGTGACGGCATTGGTTGGGTTTCTAAAATCGCAGTTATGTATTTGCTTTTCGTGTGAGTATTCAACACTTTGAACAAGCCATGCGTTACAAAAGAATACCGTACTTGTCCTTAAAATGTAAAAATTCCAATTTTGAGCCAATGTCTTAAGTAGTACGGCATTAAAAACTGCTAGTTCAGAATCCGCTTAATCCAGGTTCGGTAATCTGTTTGTGTTGACGAAATTGCAGTTGAAAAAATTGAACAATTTTTCGGAGAGGTTTCGCATTTGCAGTTCAAGACCTCAATCCACATTTCAATATGTTCGGGTTTCGAATTTCAAATGTCATAGATTTCTGTGCCTGTATTGTCAAATGTATGTAGCAACGTCCACCAGATATGGTGATTGGTGATATACCTTGCTAACCAACTAATGGTGATGTTTGAAATTCAGCACATTTTATGTATTTGATTTGTCCTGCTTCTGGTCCAATTTTGAGATCAGCATTTACACGAGTGTGTCAGTTTGAAAATCTAATATAGACCTGGTTTCCTGCAATATTGGATTGAAATCATCAAAACGATTAGCGCTAGCATATGCCTGCAAATACATCGAAATTGGTCAGCGATTTAAGCATTTCACTTAGCAAGAATTGGTTCGTACTTAAATATGATATCAGTAACCCGGCCATTATTAGAGGCAGCAGCACTCGAGTTCGGCTCAAATGCCATTGGCTGTTGCTCGTCGCCATCACCATCAACCAATCGTCTTTGAGTATCCGCATTGATTCGACGAATTTCATTGGTGAACGCATCATTTGCGTTACCATCGCTGACCAATGACCGTTCCGAATGTGACAACTCGTCATACAACTTGGGCGACTGCGAAACGCGTGTTGTAAACAAACCGGTCAGAAAATCGCTTAATGTTGTTGGCGTTTTTATGATCTCACGATTATTACTGGTCGTTTCTGACTTTATTGCTCTTCGTTTACGCCTAAAATAATTATCAAATAAAAACAACAATTATATAACAAATATTTTATATCGCACTTACTTTGGTATTTTATTTCAAATATTCAAAATTGCATTCAAACCAAATCTAACTAATTTAATTTAGCTCAATGGGCTCTTTTACGCTTCCCCCAGCTTCCAAAATTTTCTTATATTGGTATAACCATCCAGGAGATCCCAAAAATGAAACAAATTTTGTTGTCTATGTTAGGAAATTTTTCCCAAGCATCCAAAACTAAAACTACTGCCGAAACCTGATATGTACCCGTATTTGCGCAATATTAATTATTCAACTTAAACTATCTTATTAACTAAACTATGTACATAAATTAATTGCCACATAACAAATCGATAGAGTTTATGAATCAAATACAGTTGTTATTCGCCAATGACATAACCATTCAAGGGACGTCCTAAGCAATTAGGCAACAATTTATTATATTGCAATTAAAAGTGCAGAAATTAGCCAGCACCATGCATCTTATTATCAGGCAAGAAAAGCTGAAATTGCATATAGCGATAAGCTTAAAAGCGCGATTCATCAAAAAGAAGCCGCCAAGCACAAAGCATTGAACGACGACCATAAAATGTATATGTGCCCGAAACCATACATCATGTGCTTTTCATCAAAAATAAAACACTGCGCGCTGTGTGAATATTATTTCTGGGACACAGTTTGCGCTAACGGTTAAGCTGCACGACCAAAGTTCTCATAGCTCAAAAGTGTGTGACATTGTTGCATCGTACTATTGCAAACAGACTTCAATTCATTAACAAACGTATGATGGCATATACCAGGTGCAATGGAAACCTATATAGTTGAAAGCGCTTAGCGACATCAATACCTTCACTATAATAAACTAGTGAAACTAAGGTATTTAAGATACAAGCAGGTTGCGCGCAGAAACGAAAAAAGCATGCCCGATATGCTAGAGCCATATATGAACTATAAGCAAGCAGAAGCATTCTAAATACGTCCGAACATTGCCAAAGCTTCCAAGTTCGAATGTTAAACATCACCACTAAGCTACAGAAGCTTGACGATCATGCTCGAACGGCTCTCACGCCGTGTGAAAATTTTGTGCTATAATACATACCGCATTGTTTTAATTGTTAAATACTATTAACAATGTGAGAAAGGGTTATCAATTTGAAATCACAGAATAGCGCAAGCAATCAAGCATTCGTTCACCTACGATAGAAACAGCAAATACCATACACCACAAAATACGTACGCACAACGAATAGAATATTAAACTTAACTTAACCGTTACAATTAGGGATGCAATGGGGCTGACAAGATAGGACCAGGTTTTCAGAGTGATTTACCGTTTTGTCTATTACAAATTGTGCATACTAAATTCAAAAACACTTATTCAAGTTCAGATTCAGGCTAAAATATTTAGCACCAAAGCACCTCTGATAGAAACTTAGCTAAGCAGCGGCGTGGCCAAAGTTTAGGAAAAGTGTGATACGTTCTAAATAAATTTCGAAGAAAGTTTCTAGGGACAGCAACTCAAAATGTTCGTTATGCCCTCATAAAAACCGCAGAGATTAGAGTTTCATTCCTAATAAGAGACTGGCTACGCCGCTGCTACTAAGAAGCTACTTCTAAAGAAAATGGATACCAACTACAGCAAAACATACAAACTGATGGGCAAAGTGCTAAGTGAAAAGCATACTTAAAAGCGGCACGGTGAAATATCCACAGTTGCATGCAGAACATAATTCATGGATTCAATGAATTATCACCAAATGTATACGTATATACATACAAGCCGCTGCTAGCTATAATTAGATTGAATTCATTTTATTAACAAAACACATATTCGTGTGTTGAAATATATTTTTCTCACTAATTGGCCTGCAGATGCGTAACAAATTTAAACATAACGTTCAATACAACTCTTGCGAAAAAATTTGCGAACCAATAATGAAAACATGCTGCTCGAAAACATATGATACGCCCAACAACACTACCCTTCCTAACCAGACCCACCGCTACATATAGCATTCCATACAACACGTGAACACTTACTTCGTTTGAAGCAAATCCAATAAGCATTAAATTTAACAAATCCGACTTGAGTTTGCCGTTGTGAATGAAATTGCTCGCAAAATTAAGCTTACAATATATTTACCACCACAAATGGCATATAAAAGGTAGGTTCAAATGACACATCTTTTTTGCAAGACTTAAAAGTTCCCAAACATGGTAGGTAGTCCTATGGCTGGTGGTCAAACATTAATTTCCGGATCAGCAAGTTCTTACTTCCGAAATACTTCGTTGGATACTACGTGCCTTTAAGCGGATTGTTCCCGAAACAACACACCAGATAATGACTAAAACAATATGGTTAAGCAAAGGATCACAAAAAATAACAAGACACATGAGCAGTTTCTATCCTGAAGCTACCTCATCCCGATGAATGGACGTAAATTACTTCAAAAGTTAAAGTTTTCTTGACGTGCCTGACAGGATGCAACCGGAATTCTTATTCAAACAAAGAAACCTAGTATTTTTTAATAACCGGTTACCATATTAAATCGGTAATTTTTCAACGGATTTACTGGTTTTATTGCTGCACATAACTTTGCGTTTAAAAAACTATACTTGACCTCTTTGACGAATTTCTACACGGTTCAGAAAAATTACGAATTTTACACAATTTATTTAAAATATACCAGTTTACCTGTTTAATTTAAGCATTGAAAATATCGTATGTTAACAAGTTTGATGACTATTACACGCTGAAAAATCTCGTAGAGTGGTATTAATTTAACTGAAATTAATTACGGTAAAAATAAATTTTTCTATAACAGGTACTTTCACTATCCGGTTCCGGTAATTTTTAATTACAGTTGCACTCTGATGGAAGACGATACGACACTCAGCAGGATTCCAGTCCGCCAATAGAAAGTAAATTCACAATTGAAAAGGTAATTGATTTTTGCCGAATTGAGAACAGAAGTTGAATTTTGTGCTGGAACAGTAATAGGATTTTAATTTTTGTCTAGACACAAACAAGAATTCGAATTAGAATCGGATAACGCGCGATGACCTATATATGCATACATATCATGAAAACACTAAAGAAACGCTAATTTCACAAGAAACTGCAAGAATTCTACCTCTAGCCATATATACATGCCGGGTAGGGGTACAGCCGGACATATGGTTCCGGCTCCTGCAAAAATATACTGGACCAAAATAACATTCGCCCAGAATTTTGTTCAACATGACAAAAATTAGTTAAAAAACCTGGTTAATACTAAAACTCTTGTGGAAACAAAATTATAACATATTGTACAGCGTAAGGCTAAATTTGTGTAGTTAGTTTAATTTTTGTATTGTATTATGCACTAAAATATCCGCGTCCGGCCTTTTTTGATGCTGGGTTTAGCTCCGATACATACATATATACATATACTTATATAATATATAGATTAGGGTACAACCGGAATTAAAATTTACCGCTACCGGAATTGGAAAAAATACCTCAAGCGGACCCGGAAAACGAATCACGCATGCCACCGAAAAATTCATTTTCATTTTCACTTTTGCTGTATTATTGGTGATGCTACCTTAGTTGAAGATAAGCATTCACTTAATCTTCTTAGACTTTCAATATCCACGGAAGCGAAATCTAACTTTGATGAATTATTTTCGGTGATTGACAAGGTTTATAGGTATATATACTGATAAAATCTTTTATTTTTATCGTGATTTTTTACTAGAATGCTTAAACAAGTGGCTTTAAAATGGCTTCCTAAACATTAGCAGATTTAAAGAAAGATTAACATTTAATATCGGAATTTTTAACTCCGGTAAAAACTTAAAGGAACCAGAATGAGAAAAACTGCCGGAACCGGAATTCCGGTTGCACCATATATCTCAACTAAAATCCATGTCTAACGAAACATAAAAGATGCAGCCGGTATTTGAAATAACGTGAAGAATTGCGACAATTCAAACCACTACGCAAGGTGTTTCAGAGAAAACTAAGGGGAAAATGGGAAAAAATCTATTGACTACTGCAAATACGTACGATGGTGTATCAGGAGTTCAAAATACTCTACACGCAGAACAGAATATCATTCATCCTGCACGCCCACGCATAATTATTTCGCTCTTCAAGCGTACACAAATCAAACTTTTCAGGTTTCTTAAGCTATATATCATCAGACGCGGGCTTAAGCTTAAGCTTAAGCTAAATGCTTGATTTTTGCAACTCATGATTAACAAAACAGTATGCTTTGAATATATTCCAATTTTGCTCTTGCCTACACTATGCCGAAACAGGAACGAAGGTAGGATGCTCAAAGGAGGGATAGGTTTAATAAAAATTTCGAAAGAGGCGTCTTGTGTTAAGTACCAACTGGAACAAATCTTAAAATCCTGTGAACAAAAATCACAAAGGGAGCTTGATCCCTCACCCCTGGATATGCTGTTATGGGCGCTTTCGCAGTCCTTACACTACACGAATGTGGTTGGGGGCTTTTTTTACAAACAACCAAAGTTATTGAATTTTTGTGCTGCTATTTTTTCAGGAGGGCTGCTGTGCCTAGACCCCCCTGCATTTTGAAAGGACAGAGAGCAGAATGAGTGACTATCACCCCGCAAGCTCCCACACTAAGCGATTCATTATTAAGGCGGCTAAAATCGTTGATAAAGTACTTTTCGACTGCTTTGGAGTATAAAAATGACTTCTGTATTGTGTGGGGGCTTGGGGCGGTAGCCCGCCATCTTGCCTAGTATCCTTTCAAATTGAAAGAAGTTCACGGGGCGGAAACCCACCTGAACGGGCAAATTAGATTTACAATAGAAATCTATTACTTAAACTGTGGGCGGGGAGTTTTTCACCATTGAGGGAATGTTTTCCACTGTGGGGTACAATAAAAGTGCCCTCTAGCAGGGATGTGCGGTCTCTGTCTGGGTCTCGGCCTCGGTTTTTTGAGTCTCGGTAGGTTTCAAACCCAGACCAAAGGAAAAAACAAGTTTCCATTTTTTTCTGCTCAACGTTCATAATAAACGGGCGTCAGTTGTATTTGTTGATTTTTACTGTAATGTTTTTGCTGTTTTAGTACGTACTGTAAAAACACAGATAGTTGTATTTATAGGTGGCATTTAAAGAATCGTGCCAAAAAATTTAAAAGTTCCAGCGTAGATTTGAGACTGAAAGTGTTCTACATTTTATCGTCGTTTTTGGTTTGGAGTCGTGTTATATTCCTGTATCTGTCGTTGTCAGTGTGTTTTTGCTAAAAATAAATTTTAGCGGTAATTTTTGTGTTTAATATTATAAATTCTGAGCAGATGCAACATTTTATTATTCTAGAATGACACAGAAGTATGAAAAAACATTCAAAACTTTTCAGAAAAAATTATACTTTTATGCTCGGTAACGATCAACAATTGACCTAGATCGAGACCAAACAGTCTCGGTCTCGGTTGTCGGGTCTCGGTTGTCGGGTCTCGGTTTTTGACCGAGACCGTACATCCCTGCCCTGTAAGTGCCTAGGTGTTAACGCATCTTTACCACGCCATAGTCAATTTTACACGACCAGACTCGAAAATCGACTGAGAGACTGTCTGCGTTAAGCTATGAACTCCCGACAAACCCCGCAACAAAGGGTACACTTTGCTGCTCGAAAAAAGTTGCAGCCAAAATGAACGTAAGAGAGCGATGCCGCAGTTGAACCTTACACAAATATCATATCCACTCCTGTATTATTAACAGAGCCACCGACGGCGATTTTGTTTGCTGTTGTTGCTGTTGTTGTTGTTGTCGTTGTTGCTACAACAACAGGTTTGTTGTTGCTGTTGGTACTGCTACGACCACGACTACCATGTGGTCCTTCGAGAACACAGTAAGACACAATCTTTAGAAATGATCGCACATCAGCTCTATAATTCAACTTGTGATTGCATTAAATATAACCCGTTATACATAATAAGTCATTTACAATTAATTATTATTATTATTATACTACTACTACTATTATTTATTACTTTTTATTTTAAAAACGTATGCGGAACGCAACTAGTTGTTTACTTGGCCTACACATATACTACTAATTTGATTGCAGGCAAAACTACTATTTAGCCCCAATTTCAAGTTCTAAACTTAAGCTCAAGTCTAACACAAAGCCTATTTTATGATTACTATATTTTACGGTTGTTGTTGTTGTTGTTGTTGTTATTGTTGTTGTTGCTGTTGTTGTTGCCACGAGGATTATCATCAGCGTTTAACATGGCTAAACACTTTTATACCGGATTCGTGATTCATTCACGCAGATAGCTGCTGGTATATTAGCTTTGAAACGCACACGCGACTAGCCTTTCACCCACGTTTAAAGTTTAATGAATTAACATGCATCGGCAACGCTTGGTAGGTGCAAAACATATTATAGGACTATTCTGAATTAAACAATAATTGAAGGCAAAAGATTAGCATTGATATTTGAAACAATTTATGAAACACGGTTGCACACAACGATCTTGAACATCTGCCCCCAGTTTTATAAAACTAAACACTTTGGCTGCACTCAAAACTTATTGAACTGAGGTGTCGAAACTTCCGCTTTTCTGTGAACGTAAATAGTTTTGACTTTTGCGTATTACTACAGATGTTTTACGGCTTGGGCGGAACAAATTTCATAGTGTGTGGGTAGGCCAGCACCCTGTAAACGGTTCGATGTTAACCACTGCAAACACATACCACTTTATTCCTTACAAATACTCGCACAGACTGCTAGCATCAATACCAACTATGCTTATCTAACGAAACACATTGAACAGCTATCTGTCTCGAGATTTTGAAGATCTTGTAAATTTAGAACCAGCAAGGCCGTGAGATTCGAAGATAGGTGACGCACTTTCCACATTTGATTTGCCCTACTCGTAAGCAATGCTTCAGATCCGCAGCTGTTGCAGTTCCCTAGTTTGAGATGTTTGTTGTTCAGTTCGATACGTATTATACATTCTTAAGTTTCGACTACGCACGTGTATATATGTAATACGTATGGACCCCAGGGTGCAACCGGAATTACAGTTTACCGGAACCGGAACCGGAGTTTGAAAATTTTACCGGAACCAGAAAATGAAAAATGCGTTTCACCAAAAATTTCATTTTAATCGTATTTTTTGCTCTATTATTTGTGAAACAACCTTAGTCGAACATAGGTATTTATTTTATTCGTTGTATTTTAGATTTTCGTCGTCGACTGAAGTGAAATCCACCATCAATGGCTTATATTCGGAGTACAATTGGCTTTCAAAAGAGATTATTAAAAATTAGCAAAGTTAAAAAACGGCCAAATTACAACACCGGAATTTTTAAGTCCGGTAAAAATTTACCGGAACCGGAAGGTGAAAAAATGCCGGAACCGGAACCGGAATTCCGGTTGCACCATGGTATGGACCATGTAGAAAAACGTCAAGACTACTCAACACGCTACTGAATCTATGACTTGTTTTTCGATAATTATTCAAGGCAGCCGGCGTAAAAACTCAATTGAACGCCTCCTGAAAAGCTCAAAATCAGCAGTTAGAAACGCTTACAATTACGTGACACGGTAAAACCTTTACCTTTATACATGTCAAACCTACAAGTATATATCAGGGTTCCAGCCGGAACTAAGTTTTACCGGAACAGGAACAGTAATTGAATTTTTGCCGGAACAACAGGAAGCGGAATCTGGAATAATTTTCATCATCGAGTCACAGTTGGACTTTTTAGAAAACTAGCCAACAAATGGCTTAAGCGAATTTTCATCTACTTCATCATCAAGTTTTGCAGTAACACATGGAATTTTAATGTAATAGTTTGTTAACAAAATTGAACTAGCTACAAAACAAAAACACTCATTTCGAAATAACTTTGTAAAGACAAAGTTTCTAATATTAAAACCAGTCGTAGTGGGACTACATTTATTGAGCGAAGCTCGAACGCACGTAAGCAATTAAGGTAATATGCAAATTAGTTGTTAGCTAACTATTCAATTATCGGTTATGGAGGTTTGTAAACAATTTATTCAGATTCTTCGCACCCAAAAACCTTCAGTAAACCCTAATAATTATTGAAATAATTTAAAAAGTCCTGTTTTGTCTTGTCAATATAGCTAATATGCAAAATAGCTATTAGCTAACCATTCAATTATCGGTTTTGGATGTTTGTAAACTATTTATTCAAATTCCTCGCACCCAAAAACCCTTCAGCCACTCTAATAATTTTTGGAATAATTTAAAAAGTCCTAATTTCTTTTGTCAATTAAGCTAATATGCAAATTAGTTATTAGCTAACTATTCAATTATTGGTTTTGGAGGTTTGAAACAATTTATTCAGATTCTTCGCACCCAAAAACCTTCAGTAAACCCTAATAATTATTGAAATAATTTCAAAAGTCCTAGTTTTGTCTTGTCAATTAAGCTATTATGCAAATTAGCTGTTAGCTAACTGCTCAATTATCGATTTTGGATGTTTCAAAAAACCCTATGGTGCTGAAATTATATTGCTTTTAACCTTAATAATTAGTGAAATATTGTAAAAAGTCCTAATTTAGGCTTATAAACTATGCTAATATGCAAATTACCTATTAGCTAACTGCTCAATTATCGGTTTTGGAGGTTTCTAAACAGTCTACGCAGATTTCATGCACCCAAAAACCCTTTAATGCTAAAATTAGATTGCTTCTAACTGTAATGATTAGTGAAATATTGTGGAAAGTCCTAATTTAGGCTTAATTAATTATGCAAATTAGCCTATAGCTAATAAACGACTTCAATATTTAAAACCCCAATGCGAGGTTAACACCCCAGGATAATTGGCTTTCAAACAAAAAAAGTTTATCAAAATCGGTTCACCCGTTCCTGAGATTCTTTTCGGACGGACAGACGGACGGACGGACATCCACCTTTCGACCCCCAAGTACAAAACATAAAACGCTTCGCGAAACTCTGAGCTTCGCTCGGAGTTTCGCTTCGCTCAATGATTATGGATAATTTGCCACTCTCTAAAAGCTTAAACTAGCTTGATTTAAGTTTAAGGTAATCCAACAGTAAAACTATTAACAGGTAGTTTTACGCTTAAACTCATTCAAAACCTTACATATTTTCAGTTTAAGCTAAATTTAATGAACTTTTATATACACATAATTCCTGAGCTGGATTTGTAACTTAAACTAAAAATAAGTTCACGTAAACTCGTGTTAAACTTAAAAACATGTTAGTTTAAAGAAAATTTAAAATTCTAGTTCAATTAATCCGTCCAGCCATTTAAGTTTTACTTAAACTAATATTCCAGTTTAATTAAGCTATAAATCAAGTTTAAGTTTTTAGAGAGTACAGGGCCGCTTCGTCTTTGAATGTAGAAACAAGAATTGAAATTTTGCAATAATTCCGGCTGGAACAGAAATTCCGGCGGAACCGTGATATACAATAAATATATACTATATTATACGTACCTATATGTTTCGACAATCGTAAAATCTATGTCGTGTCCTCAATACGTATTTGTCCCAGCCCCATTTGGCGCAGCTGACACGTTTAGAATAACGACTGTTCAGTGCAGCCAGAAAAACTATTGGAAAGCAAATAGATTCTGATTGGATGATGTTAAACTACAACAGGTTCGTAGCAATACAAATGATTGAATACGCTGTTCGTTGTTCACGTCGTGTTTGAGCTGTTCAAAACAATGGTTAGTGTTTACGATGGCTCAGTTCCAAACCAGAACAAACAGGTGTTTAAGTCACGACATATTTATAGCATGCGTCACTTAGCACCTCTTCCACAAACCAACCGTGTGTGTACTTGCGACGTTAAACATAACCTTTTGGAAACTAACCAAAACATTGTATAGACGTGCTTTATACACAGGTACACAATAATAAAAAGCGCAATACAAATCAATTTGGTGACAAAATAAACACAAAATAAAACAGTCGTAATGAGCCGTTATACATCTGAAATAACCAGCAAGTGATCCTACAAAATCATCTGCAACGACCAATGCAGCTTGTATCCAGTCGTTTTCTGGCGTAGGCATACTGAACGTTTAAGAGATGCTGTATTGTATAAAATATCGTCCATAAATACTTCAAGTTGGGTGGTGCTATACATGTCGTGCGGCGCCGTCCGTCACCGTCCGTCGCCATCCGCTACCGTGCGTCACCATACGAAATCGTACGTGCGTAATTCATGTGCAATACCACACGGTGAAGTTCGGTGACGGACGGCGCCGTGCGGGTGATGCACGCTGACAGACGGCGCCAGACGGGCGGCGGACAGCGCAATCCTTACTGTTTGTAATTTTGAAAAGTATTCGAAGCTGGAAAATACACCATCAGGACATTATTGGTTTTTAAACAACTTTACCGATACAACCGTATATGTGAAACACTTACTTAAGAACAAGAAATTTCTGAACAACTCTGTTCACTTTCTAAAACACGGATCATGAGCATCAATTTGTCTCTCAGGCAACTAGGCAGTAATAAACGGCAATTATTTTTCAGCATCAGTGGCGTAGCCATTGACTTCGGGATTCTATAATCTCACATAAAATTTTTTTGACATTTTGAAAACTGCTAACAGTCATCTTTTGTTGTCTCTCAAAAATATTGGGAGGGATAAATCCCCAATATCCCTCTCCCAGGATTCGTACCACGGCGGTCAATTTTATGTCAAGCAACCAATAAGATGGTCATTAAATATGAATCGGGACTAATTTAAAATGAAATCTCCATAATTTTAGGAACGGAGTGTGCCTGAAATAACAAGCTAATTGGGACTGCGAGTACAGAGGTTTTGACGCCATATAAAAATGGATCCGTTCACTAAATGGAGAGTTAGGAAAATTTTCGTAAAAGTTCCGATTCCGGTTTATCTGGTTCTGGTGCCGGACTGTAAGTACGTTGCGGTCATGCGTTTGCCATTGTGTATGGCTGCGCTCACGACAATCAGACAACTACTGGAAGGCAAACAAAATCTGATTGGAGGTTCAAGTTTGATATAAGCATAAGACTTGTTTTTGTTCCAGTATTATTGAAAAAGTTCATTTCATTTTAAACGTTGTTTGTGCTGTCTGCCTTGAACAACCATTACTGTTTGAGATGGTCTAGTTGCCAATGAATTCAACCAAATACGTTCCCACGACATCATAAATACATGTAACAGTATTTGATACCTGTTCAGTATTACACTTCGGTATTTAAAACACTAATACACAAAAAATGCACTGATACAAAAATACCGCAATTAGCAGCTAGGGTGCATTACACAACTGGATTACGTCGGCATAAGAACAAATACGAAACAATATAGCAATGACACTGCTTATTATTTTGATTCTTTAGAGATCAGAAAACTACGTAAAAAATCCTATGGCTTTTATACACTTAGACTACGAATTCCGTTTGCACCCTGTTGTAAACCGTACATATCTTGACGACAAATAATAAAAAAGATGCAAAAACAAATAGAAATACATAAAACATTATAAAAAACCGCTGTGGTCACATGTGATTATACAGGACACAAAACATCAGTGTATGTGCATGAGCGGTCCCAAAACTTTTCAAACGTCGAAGTTACAGGTTTATAGCAAAAACGGAGAAGGTTTAGACATAAGTAATCCTTGTCCCAAACCCAAGCCAGAATGCGAGCGAAATGTTTACAAGAGCCGAAGCTTGGCATAACCCCGTAATTGTAACCTGCCTGTAAAGGCCCACCCCCCATACGTTTGCGTGCGTACATGTACACAAGTGTAGAACAATACGTACATTTCGTGTTTGTGCCTTACGACGGATATATTACCAACCAGCGTCCACACCAAATCAAAGCTCACCGGTACATCCGGTCTCCGCGAAGTTGACTTCCAGATTCGAAAAGGGGCGGCCGTTCCGAAACCCCCATTCGAATCGGAATAGAACCAACGTGTGTGCCGAAATCATTATCCTCACGATCATTAATAACAAGGTTATTCGCCGACCGGTTTAGATTATATCTTCTTTGCCGGTCAACAGGTAACACCGCTTGATTCCAGCATGCGTACACTACTGACGGTATAGGAATTGTGCCGCGCCATTTTTGCGAATTCCATAACGTCCACGGTCTCAAAAATGCATGATCACTTAAATATATACACTACTTAGTTATATGTATATAATATAAACCTGTACACAATAGGGTTCAAACCGCATGTCCAGCTCCGGCTTCGGCAAAAAAAACTGGCATTGGGCTCTGGTTCGGCCCTGGTATTCTACGTTACGGGATATTTATTGCTGAAGATTATAACATTACATAACACTAAATTATATTGGTATTTATGACCAAATTTAACCTTTTGTTGAAATTTACACTTAGGACTCCGGTTCTGCTATTTTTGGTATCCGGTTGAACCCAGGTACACAATGCACATAGATATAATATACATATATCTATATGTACGTTTCTACGTACGTATATAGTATTGTCTACTGAACTGCGATTGTTCCAGTTGCTAATTGAGCAGCTCCAAACATTAATTGCCGTTCAGAACCACTAAAACAACTATATACTGTACCGAACATAATCTTTCAACCTATGATCTTGCAACACAAACTTATAGAAGTATTTCCGTCCTGCAATCAAATTTACTTCGGCTGGCAGCAGGAGTTCTGGCTGTCTTGCTTGAACAACAACTGGCGTTTGGAACAGCTCTCTAGCTAATCGTAACAAATGCCCCAACCGTAAACAATGCCGGAATATTGAAAACGTGATTATGAAATATCGTTTAAGCACAGAAAGCTCCAGCGAATAAGCCTGCCCAAAAATTTACAACTGTAAGTAAGCAGTGATAACTGGATATTTTGCTATTGACATGCGTGTTTATTTCTGCGATTTCACGCAAAAGCCATTACGAGCCACTGCGAAAGTGTGAAATCTTGAGATTTTGGTTATTAATAATATTTTAGTGTGAAGTTACCAGAACCGGAACAAGGTATCTGTTTGTACCCTGGTAACTCGTGCTTCCCAATTATTTTGGTACGTACATATCAAACGTTTCAAAAAGCTAGCTTACCTAAAAAACTACGTATGCAAAATAGCAGAAGCAATAAGCCATAAACAACGTATATACAATGCTAAACTAAACATAAAGCATCATTTTACGCAAAACCAGCGCTAAATATCTGCTTCGTGGCTAATATTCGGCAAAAATCACTGCAATTGAAGCAAACTTACCCCTAAAACATGGACGGACCCAACAGGGTACACGGGTAATGTCATGTGAGTGCCCTCAAACTCCACCGTGCACTGCACCCCGTAATCAGAAATTGTGAAGGGTTGAGCATAAATTTTCATGGTTGCGTGCCCCACTATATTTCATACTTCAATTCGGTTTTAAATTTTCTGCATACAGCAGCTGAAATGTTAAAGCTTAGCAATTAAGCTAAAATTAAAACAACACAGTAACATATTGCATGCAAATACTAACAACAAATAAATCAACTGACATAAATACGTACATACACATACATGTGAACCAAGGGCGTAATGACTGGACATAACCGAAGAAATTCATTGCGAAATGTGAACAGCAGTCATTTTTACGTTAAGGGCCAAAAAGTTCACTAGGATAATGCAATGTTTCAAATCGCTTACAAACGGGGCTAAAACTTTTCTAGAGCAGCATATTTTTATAGGGGTACTTGCTGCTACGCCCGCGATGTGAATAGTGCAAATCGGCGACACCAAGGCATTATATACATAGCAATATCCATGTCAAAATACAAAAGAATTTTAATATCTAAAAATGCGCTATTTTAAAACAACTGTTTACTGGTTTTGTCAGAATTTACTCCGTCAAACGCACCCACTCCACAAAACAGAATGTTCTCACGGTCCAAAAAATCTTACAGTTAATTTAACAGAGTGAGCCGCAACTTCTTGGTACAACAGCGGTGGTTACTTGTTTACTCCCATTAGTGTTAATTTAATTCAAGGTGAAAAAAGTTCTCCCCAGTCTTTGCACTATGTATTACACATTATCACATGTTTAGACTTAAGTTTAGGCTTATGTTCAGGATTATGTTCTGGGCTTTCCTGTTTTAATATGTGGTCGAAACTTTATGTGTCGAAATCAGATAAGTACCCAGGGATAGAAGTCTCACAGGAAAGGATTGGATTGAAAGTGCTAAAGCGCACGACCTCGAATCTTAAAATTTTTTTCAGCCTTGACATGACTACCATTCCTGTTAAACCCAATCCATTCAAACTTACTATTTCTGTGCGCACATAAGTGCAATTAGTTGCAAGTGCATGCAGTCTGGATCGTGGCAAATCCAGTATATGTCTTGGCGAGAAGGCATTGAGTTGAGAACACTTGTATTAATATTAAATAAATACAAAAGCATCAAAACGTTCATAATTAAGATATTTTTTCCAGTATTATAAACATTTTTTCTAAGAGATCAAAGTAAAGGTTGTAAATTCTATTAAGCTGGCAGATTTCGATTCCGAGTGCGATTCAAAATTTGGAGAGTTGTGTTTGATCTGACTCTGCCTGGAAAACATCGAAATTGAAAATTTCAATATGGCACTGCGTGCAACAACCACAGTAACAACATAATAAGTCGTAGACTAAACTGCTATTACATTCCAGTTACGTATGGGCAGGATTCCGACTAGAACTAAATTGAGCAGGAATCAGGAACATTTTATGCACCGGAAGAAGTTAGGGTAAAGAAGCGCTTATTATTTATGTGGCTGCAACTCTAATGAGTAAAGGACATCATCTAGGCATTGAGATTTTAGAGAGCTTCTGATTTTATATACTTAGCTGCCCCAGGTCTTTTATCACTCGTAACAGTGAAGTGAAGCAAACGGTATGTGTCCTATTGTCAGTTCACTTTTTGGGGCATATGCTAATGTAACAAAACAGGCACATCTTTCTGTCTAAATAGGTTCATTACGATGTATATATATATTTTGCTGTATTTTATGCAAATAGTTGTTACAACGTTTATTAAACATTTAGAATCTTTGTACTTTTTGGTTCTTTGGAGTTGGCTGTGCTTTATACGAGCGAAAATTTTATGTTAGCCTGCTGAGTATACAGTGCGTCCAGCTGAGTTTTTTGCATCTCGTTGAAAACACTGTGAGTCCAGACTCACTCGTGGAATCAAAAGACCTTGCTAATAGATTGATAAATAAGAAGAGATGGCTGTTTTGTAATATCTAACTGCGAAGCCTTATTCTGTTGAAGAACCGTCGCCCCAAAGACTTTCCCTCGTAAAACTGCACGTTTCTTGCAACTCAAGAGCAAGTAAGTAGAGAGAATGGTTCTGGGCCATGCAATAGTTTTGCAGAAGCCATACAGGCAAATATGGCCGATTAAAATGCAATAAAACGTTTTTTCATAAACATTCTTCAGTATTCATAACACATATCTCTCTGATGATTGCCATGAAAGAAAACAATGTCGCCACTCGAGGTCGGTGACAAAAAATATGTCACCATGACCTTGCCCCGTCCGAGGGTCCCAGCAAAGTGATTGAGCATGACACTCGTCAAACTGTGTATAGTGAACATTCGTATCCAAATCAACACATACAAACAATAAAACGAAAAATACCCATATCTATTTAACAAAAATGATATATAACCATGCATTTACAAAAATAATATCAACGTAATACCTTGAGTAACAGTCTCAGCTAGGTTTTGAAACAAACGGCCGGTGATAGCGGCAGAACTCAAAATTCGGTCAAACAAATAATTCTGAACCTCATCGTTCAACCGGCTTGAAACTTACAAAGCCTACAATACAAATAACTAGTAATATGTGCTGCTGTTGAGAATGCCAGCCCTAGACTGAACTGGTGCCAACCTGCAGGGTGCAACCGAAATTCCGGTTCCGATTAGAATTCCGATTCAAAAAGAGTTCCAATTCCGATTGCACAATCAATCGGAATCGAAATTTTAAATTTTAATTTGAATCTTACTTGCCCTGATACGCTGCGTAAAAATTCTGTATTATTTATCTATTAAATTGCTTTCGATGAGTTAATTTATGAATGACTGATTGTAGATTAGCGTTTACAGAACCAAAAATCATCGCCAGCTTGTTCATGCAATCTTTTTGAAAATTGTTGCCAGCCAACAGACACCCTAAGTCAACATGATATTTGTCAATACAAATTATCCGTACAGTCACAAAATTTCTAATTTCAATTCCGATTCCGATTTCGGTATAATCGAGTTCCGCTTTGCACCCTGCCAGCCAGCTATTTAGATGTACGGGTAACTAGCCCTTCCCACAGAACCGTAATGTTTACCAACACCTGGAATCAGAAAACACAATTAATACTAAAACTGATTTAAGCAACCAAGCACATAATTATACATTACAAATTTAAAGGACTATCCTCTTTTCTAAACGTGTAGAGAGAGGGACGATAATTTTTAATGTTTATTTAAAAATGTATTAAATCTTCCGGCTCTGGAACTGTGAAACCATATTGGGGCACGCGTTCAGTCTGCAGGACTTGGTGTTCGGTTGTACTGTAGGGCGACTTAATCTTCCGGCCCCGAACCGATATTGTGGCACCTGTTCAGTTTAAACAGTTTTCCAAATATAGCGTTCGGCTGTATTAAAGGTTGAAATCGTTTCACCACCGAAAGGTGCTAATTATACATCTGAGCGTCTAAGGTTCACAAAGGCTCTTCAACTGGTAAGGTACAACTTGCCCAAGCCCTTGGAATAGGCCTCAATTCAAGCACAATAAGTACGTATGTATGTCATGCCCGAAACAGCTATTTGCCGCAGTCTTGATGTTTGCAGCAGCCCAAACAACTACTGAAATGCAAACTGATTTTGATTGGTTGTTCAGGTTTGACTATATTCGTGAAAACTGACTTGCACTGTAATTATCTGCATTCACCTTATTTGCAAACTATAAATTATAGTAAATCAAAACAACAGAAGTAAACACAGCATTATCTACATAACGTTGTATTACTATAGAAACCTTGTTTAATTTATAGTTTGCAAATATGGTAAAGGCAAATAATAATTGTGCAGGCCGGATATCTTGAACACAACCAAGTTTGAACAACCCATCATAAGCAGTTTACATTCCAGCTTCCAGCAGCTGTTAGGTGTTTACAATCCTCCAACCAAAAGCAGTTCGCATTCCAGCAGTTGTTTGGGTTGCTCCGAACAGCAATGGTCGCTTGGGACATCCCAGTTTCCAACTGGGGCAAATAGCTGTTGGGGCACGACATGCATACCTAAGCAAACACTTAAAAACATTTGTCAAACAGGAATCGGCAATTTGAAATAATTTTCATCAGCAAATTACTGGTTTAATTTTTCAAAATACTAGAATTTTTGTCAATTTTTTAACAAAGTAGTTATCAATCTTGTAAAATGATCCATCACATTTCTGAACTGACAACTTATCGCTAAATTGAACGACTTGTGGAGGCATTTCAAAATAATAATATGCAACAAAGTCTCAAAAATTGCGATTCTTGCGCCCAGTAAATCTGGTGCAGGAAGAGAACAGGAATCGAATTTTTGTAGGACATCCGCTGGAGCCCCGCTAAAAACATTTAACAAATTAGCAAGCAATGGCAACAAATAAACATTATATACTACACTTTAAGTGCGAAAAAAATGCAATTATAAAACATATATACGATACTAATAAAACAAAAACAGTAAAAACAAACAAAAAAACGACATTAAAACATATATTAAATAAATACAATTGATTGTGACAACACCAAATAACTGTCTTACTCATCCTCAATATCAGCCAATAAACCATTATGGCTTAAACTTCCATTCGTCGTCGTAGTTCCGGTTGCACCGGATACCGCTGAAAATCGATTCCGCCGACATTTTCCAGTGTCTTTGTTTTTAGGATCTGAACATTCGACTCTGTAAACCATGGATGGACACTCTAATTCATCATATATCGTAGTAGGAAAACCTGCTATTCATGCCAATTCTTATTTGACCTAACCCAACTTGTTTTGTAGACATTAGCAGCTTAGCGTCACAGACCCAACCGCTACTCAGACCAGTTACTAATTGACCTAGAATAAGTTGCTATTCACTGCTTCCGGCAACCGATCAGCGTAAATTCTACTTTATTGTATTTTAGGATTACCTTTAAATTTCTACACGTTGGTAAAATTTCAAGGAGGGAAGCGATGCTCATCACACATCGAACTTTATCACTGCGCAAGATTTTTAGCTAGGCGTAATTATTAACCAATGCGAAACTTGTTAGCTACCGCTACTTCCCGCGCAGCAATACACTCCCGTCCCTGATGAGAGGCGCATTAGATATTGCCATTCGATAACAAACGCTTCGCCCTACAAGCCGATAGGGTTCCCAAACATTGAGCAAAGTTTAAATCATGTTATCAGCAAATACGTGTTATATATTTCATGAGTACCTTATAATTTACCTTCAATCCGACACCGCGATGCTATATCAGCATGCTTTAGTGCGTTCCCGTACATACGATATTGTCTCAACCTAACATTAACGCGTTCCGTGAAACTGCTTTTGGCATTATCTCGCAATATTGGTTACTCGTAACAATACCAATGCACAACTACCAAATGTGGCTATTTGCAGTACGTTGTGTTCATAAGTTATGTAAAATGGAGCAAAGTGTTTAAACTAATATATTAATACCGAGCCAAATTCTCTGCAGGCTTAAAAACTGCACATACCGTTGAACTCAGCGCTAAACAATAAGTGAGTTTTATATATTAAATTGCTAATATATACATATCATATAGGTCTTTCGAAAAAACCACGTGTCGTGAACCAATATTTTGTCAACAGGAAAGCCTCATACGCCGGCTGTTGTTTCGGACAGCCAATACGACCACTGGAAATTAGAAAATGTTACAATAAAACAAATTTTTGCTGCAATATTGTTTTTGGAAGAATATGTAATTGGTTATGGTGTACGACTATCGCCCAAACGATAATTGCACAAACGACGACTCGACTGCAAAAACGACAATTGCCAAAGTGACAATTGCCGAAACCTAGCCAAATGTAAGCATGTGAGCGGTCTAGACCCCGCTCCGGAATACCAAAAATGTTTTGCGACCGTTGTAAAGCGGTTAATATTATAATTATGTCCGGCTAACCGGAACACCCGGACCCGGATGCTACTCTACCTAGAAGGAGCATTAAAAACTGTTTTTTTAATCCTGCCACAATTTTTTTACGTTGAATGGCGCGTAAATACGTAGTCGAACTTCACACGTTTCATTTCAACCCAGTGTTACACACTGCCGAAAGGACAGCTCCTCCAAAAAACCTAGATCCCTACACATTTATTGAAGTATATAGCAAATGGCAGATGTGATACTTGGCTTGAATAATTTATATACATTTGGCATTTGGGCAATTGTTGTTTGGGTAATTGTCGCATTTGGGCAACTGCCGGTTGAGCAATCGTCGTTTGGGCAATTGTCGTAAGGGTGATCGTCAATTCGAATTTTTTATTCTTGTAGTTGCTTTAGCTGCCATGAATAACGATATGTGTTTTGAACGGCACAGGGTCGAGCTGCTGTGTCAACTTTTAGACAAATTGGTGTTCAAGACACAACATTATACTAATACATATATACATACGTAATTCAGCCATACGTAATTCTGAAATCAGCCACCACCCCTTTATGTATCGTAGTGCTAGTAGAATGATAGATACCGGAGAGGCAATCATAATATAATAAGTAATACATGCGGTGCGATACTGGCACGATGTCAATAATAATATTGATAGGTATTATGGTTCAACCGGATATCTGGCTCCTTTGCCAGCAAAAACTCGACGTCCCACTCTGGTATTTTACATTACCGGATATTTTTACCGAAAAGTACTTAGTACGTACATAATAACTCTGCATTATACAATTATTTATGACCAAAATCACAATATTTCGCTGTGAAGTTTGATCGAAATGACTAAAAAACAATCCAAGAACACCACTTAATACTAAGACTCTTGTAAACAAACAATTACAACATTCAACATATCATAGTATGTAGTACTAAATTAACGTGATTAACTTAAATATCTGGCTCCGGATTTTCTTGGTATATATGGTGGAACCCTGATAGGTGTAGACTAAAATACATTTGAATGCAATGTAACGTGCGCTTCATATATTATGCCATACAAAGTTTTGACATTTTACAATATTTTATTTAACCATTTCCCCCATGCTTGGTTTACTGACAGATAGAGTACTGGAATAATATAGGATTTGTTACAATAAGAATATAAATTACAACAATTCGCGTTTGGACGGCTCAGCTACAAACAGACGTTTAAGACACAAAACCAATTACATTGTACATGTTAAAAGCCTTAGGTTTTATTGTTCAGCGCCGAAGGTTGAGGTAAATATATACGTCAAGCTGCGGAGGGGTGACCGGATATCCGGTGGCCACAGAAATTGACATTCGGTTTCGAAATTGTAGGTTGCCGAATATTCTATTCCTAAAACTATGCCTACTGTATATAAAACTCTAGCCCAACTCACACTGGAATGTTAAATTAGCGCGATTGTTTCAATTTTTGTTCAAATATACACTTATCACATTTCCGGGTGATATAGTCGCGATTTTAGAAGTTGTTTCCAAAAGCTGGACAAAAGTCACAAAGAAGGTTTAGTTCCTAAGTCCCTAAAGTAAAGGGAGTTTGGTTCCTAAACCCAAAGCTACGCCCTTGCGACGATTTGCTATCTAGCTTCACTATTTTTTGATATCCGGTTGCGCCCTGATATGTACGTACGCAAGTATATAAATGTATTTCTATTAATGTTAAAAAGCTTAAGTTTCCAGCGGCAAAGGTTAACACAAAGGTAGAATAACCAACCCATCCACACTCCAAATAGACACGTCACACATATTTGACAATTATAGTACGTATAGAATGTTACTAGTGAACCAATTTATTGTTAGTTAAGTTTGAGTTAGTGTTCCAATAAACAAACAAACAAACAAACGCATAAAAAACATAAACACAATCACGCAAATAGCATATTATAGTCGTAGTCACACGTGCAAGTTTTCTGTGCAGTTGCTCATGCCAAATTAGCATTTCGTGCCGATTTTCCCCACATTTGCCCTTACCTTAAAATTAGTTTGTAAGTATAATTTTCTGTAGACGCCCTAAGAAGCCTATTGTACATACATTGCCGCTTGGTAGGTAACCCATCCAATCCCCACTACCTAGCGTTTTTCTAAAATAGTTCAATTTCTTTAACAAGAAGAGACAGCGACAGAGACAATATACCCCCTCTCGAATTTTCTGAAGACAGACAAAACCACGGTTAAATGAGTTATTCGAATAATCTTTAGAATCCTAGTTGTCAAAAAATCGTTTTAAATCATGTCATTCCTTCCCGAGGTCAAACCTTGGCTACATTGCTGATAGCAATAAGCAACACAAAATTGCAACTGCCATGAATTGCATCGTGCAAATACTTTGTTGCTTAAAAGCAAGCGTCCACACACACAAAAATCATTTATGCAACCAAATCATTATGTTGCAGCAACGAAACGTAAAAAAGTTTTCAAAACTAAAAACTATACCATTTACCGTTCAGATAGTGTTTGAAATCCTTCGAAACGTGTACGGAACGCATTCGCTTTGTATCCACTGTAAAAATAATACTCTTATGCTTTTACATGTATACGTATATATATAGTTAAGTACATATTAAGCACAGGTGTTTATTTACTTTGCCCCCACACTAATACTAAGATAAATAATAAAAGGCAAAGTGCCCCATATCCGTATTTTATCTCAAATCACACATTGCCAAGCATCAACTTACGCCTGTCCTAAGCCTAGGCCTGCCTGTTCTAAGCTTAGGCCTAACCTTTAGCTTAACGTTTGCAGTTATCCTTGACATAAATACACAACGCACGTCTTCATATATGTATATTCATCCCGACAATCGTCCCTTTGACTTAATTATATACACAACACACGCCATTCATATATGTATATTCATCCCGAAAATCGATTGAACCACAACACCGATAAAGAATGAGTACAATACATAACACAAAACAAAATCTCTGATAATCGAATTTCTTACCGGACACACTAACCGAAAATTTTGCCTTGAAATTTAATACTAAAAGTTCTATGCAGTTATAACAACCAACAACTAGCTTCGGTTTTGAAGGCGTTACTTAGTCAAAAGAACGTAATTTCGCATTATTCGGTCCTATCCATCGCCTATTGCCACCCAGGCTCTACGTCGGTCTTTAACTATATTCCAATAACACCATCTCCCGTCCAGGGTTCCAGCACTCAGCAGCTCGTCTTCACTCACAAATACTCAAATGAATGATGAATACTGAATAAAGCAACAAATTCGTCTATACATACTGTCACCAGCCACAACTTACACAGACGCACGCAACACATTGAAATAACACACATACAGGGAACACAAAGCCAACAAATATGTACTGTATTATTAACTTAAATAACCAACACCTTAACTACGTACCAAAATAGCTAATAAGTACTGCCTATATCCGCATATATATAGCGTTCAAACCATGATAAATGTTTTCCTAAAAATAATTACGTATATATAATTTGAGCTGCTCGCCTAGCGCAATGTAGCCACCAATAGTGCAGTAAATAGCAAAAGCTGAATCGCTAATCTTGCATCACACTTGAATATTTTTAAATTAAACCTAATCCAAAAACTTGGCATAACAACAAGATCATGAAGCATGGTTTTCTTGACAATCTTCATGAAACAAACACAATAAAGATAATCAGAAGGATAAAGGGTGGCTAATAATTCCCGGAAATCACCTACAAAGGATTCCATTCACGCCCCTCAAGCCTGTATTTAATTCAACTTCTTCCAAGCTGAATTTTTAGCTTAAAAAATCAAAAAATATTAAGCGATGCCCACTTGAAACGCTTATTTAAGGTTCGCGTCTCTCGAAAAATTCACGAGACAGTCAGTGGTAGAACGTAAGAAAGACTTACCACCAAACTAAAATATAAACAATTACACCATCGGTTTTAATTTAATATTTTGCTAACGGCGTCCATTTATTAATTTGCTATATTTTCGAATTTTCGAACACGTTACGAACACCTTCTAAAGGCAGGTTTACACACAAAACCGTCCAGTTTCATGCGTATAATTACGCCTTCATGAATGCTTTTTTGGACCTTAATCGTAAACGTTTACCTACCTATTTTGTTATTCCATCCTACACCAGTCCCTTCCCGTGACTTACCTCCAACACGAAAACAGGGATTATCTTTTAATTACCAAAATACCAACATAAATTCTGAACTTAAAATGCCCCCTCTCGAAAACAATTGACATTCTTCATTTTCATCCACAGTTTTTACCACTACTTTAAAGCTCTCGTTATCTTGTATAATAAAATACTGATTCCAAGTATACACCAATTCGTATGCTAAAACTGCTAATAACCACCCTAGCATCATTAGGTCAATAGTTACTTAAATCATGGTAGTTGGATTTTCTCTTAAGCCAAAATCATAAATCAAAAACAACCTAAAATTTCCAAAAAAATTACAGCCATTACATCAACGAACATAAGTACTGTATCGCTATATATATATTATTGTTGTATAACAATATATTAAATAAGATTTTATGCCGATCCCATAAAACGGACACGTTTGTTCATATTTTGAATTCAACCATTAGTTGATGATAGGTTGTGTACTTTAGACTCAATCAGTTGTGCGCTTAAAAGTTAAAAAACATTTCTTGCCCTCAAGTTATGCTGTTACTATGCGGAATTTGAGAAACGTTATTTGCACAGTTTGCTAACGACATTTCTGTGAATGATTAAAACAGCAAGATCTCAGTTTTAAGTTGAATGTGTATAATGTGCATATGGCCCAATAAGCCAAACTAGCCTGTTCTAAACAAAGCATTGTATATAGTGAAATACCAATTTCCAGTAGCAAACAATACCTGTTGTTACACGCGTTTCAAAAAGCACTGGTTTACATTCGCCTACATAAGCCTATTTTATTAATCCACTCATTATGTACCTGGCGAAACTATTTGCGGGTGGAAAACAAAAAACTACCTCGAAAAACTATAATTTGGTATCGTAGACTGGCCCATGATCGTAGAGACGTGACAGACTTACTTTTTCGCAAACACCAAATCATGAATCGCGTTTTCGAACGTCGTTCGCTCGGTAATAATCCCAGTAACCGCTTCCGTATCAAGATCTCCATCACCTCCATGAATCAACGCTTCCCTCGCGCCGGGCGTCATTTCGATGACGTCACTTTTATCGCCGTTTCCAAATATTGACGGGCCTCCACCGACAACCCCATTAATCCTTTGACCGGGCGTTGCTGTTGTTCCACTTCCGGTGCCGGATATACCGCTTCCGCCAGTATAAACATCACCGACACATCGGCAACAACTTTGATCGATTTTTTTCTTCAAACAATGTTCAGGTAACCCTAAAACTAAGCTGCATGCATGTATCGTGCCTGTGTACTATGTCAACCTTTGTATATTCTTAATACACTGTAAACCTTTACGGGTGGCACCATAATTTTCGCGCTGCGATTCCCAGAAATGTATATCGAACGATTTTTATTCCTAAATTGGCGCCGCCAGACGCGCTCACGTCTATTCACGTGCGTTAAAATAATCATAAAGTACAGCGACACCCTTAAGCCCTGAAAGTTATTCTCAACAGCTATGTTCAAATTCCTCTAATACGATATAGACTAACTAGAGAAAATAGCTTGAGATCCAACTTTAGAACCACTTACCTTCTGTGTCGACCGACATTGTTTAAGCCCTGAAAATTATCTCAACAGCTATGTTCAAATCCCTCTAATACGATATAAACTAACTAGAGAAAATAGCTTGGGATCCAACTTTAGAACCACTTACCTTCTGTGTCGACCGACATTGTAATTTTGTGTGTTTGTATTATGTGCAAATAACCTGAAACAAAAATAATATGATACAACACTACTTGGATAACAAACAGGTAAATGTTCAAAACAGAAAGGCCTCTGAACAAAAACTATGTTATCCAATTACTGAGACAATCGTGATTCAAAAACTCGGCCTCATCCACTACTGGAACATAGTCGCCATCAAAATTACAAAACCGTTTTTTCACTACGCCGCAGCGTTCCCCAACAGTTACGCGACCCAAGGATAGGCTGTCTCGGTCAAATAAGCGAGAGTGAGACAGAGACCCAACCTACCGAGACCGAGACTTTTGGTCTCGGTCAATTTTGAGCCGTTGCCGAAAATAAAAATAAGATTTTTTAATATTTTAATGTGCTTTGAATTGCCGTTTCATATAACTAAAGTAATAAATCACTGCCAAACTTTATTTTTTACTTCATTTTTCACTTGGCTACTGTCCCAATAATACCCTTCGAACAGACTCGGGACAAATCCCACTGTTTCTAAACACCCTCATACAACCCTAATTCAAAGTTATAGTATTGTTTTTATCCCGGGCAAACCGAATAGACTGGATAATTTTTTATCATAGCATAGACGCTATACATGCAGATCTCCCACAATATTTTACACGATGCCTTAAAAGCTTTAAACGCGAAAATGCAACTATTCGTGCTTTGTCACAATAAAATAAAAGTGTTTTGTGTTTAATTTTGGGTACCAGGAGGTGTCATTCTGTTTCTCAAAAACGTTGTATAACAAGGTAACGGTGCTCCACAATCCTTCGCTTTCTGTGTTGGTTGGCGAAATGCGCATGTACTTCCGGGCCAAAGCTGCGATCCAAGGAAAATTTTTACCGCTCTTTTACCTCTTTTGTCTCGATATGCAAACCACCGAGACTGAAAACACAGACATCGAGACCGAGACTTGCCGAGACCGCCCATCCCTGGCACGCACAACGAACTACCATCAAACACTAGAGTATAGAAATCACTAACTTTTTTCATACTCCGGCAATTTGTCATCGCTGCAATAGCTATGCAATAACGTTGGATGCGGCAACGGTGTCCACTGAATGCGATAATGCGTTATTTCACCATTTGGATGTGCCGGCCCCAAATAATGAAGACTGATTTGTGACGACGAGACAGCTTCGACAAGTTTAATACGAACCGGTGATGGATCTGAAACAGAAGAATGATTTCAATATCACCAGAGGAGTAGCCAAACTTGTAGAAGGTAAAGGTTTACGTACTCTAAAAATTGCGGAGGGTTTCGATTACCGGATCTCACTGGTCTATGAGATAATGTGAGTACATTGTTACTGTTGAATGTTGAGCAAAGTTTTCGAAAATTCGCTTGAGAAAATTAGAGAAATATAGCAGATGCGTAACCAAAATTTTGAAAAATGAGGCGAGCACGCTGCATAAATATTTTGTATGGATTTCACGCGTTACCAATTAAGAATGGTCCTAGAATACCCCATATTTAAAGAATCTTCAATTTGTTACAGCGCTTTAGTTTCAAAATTTCGCGTAGTTTCAAGTGCGTTTTTAATTAAAAGTGATTTTTTTAAAATTCAGTGTACAAAAACACCCCAAAACGCGAACAAAAATCAAATTTGCTATTGCTGCCACAGAAATTCCTATTGGGGATGAGTCTTGGGCAGCAGATTGCTTCCTAAGGTACGTTCATGACTCAGACGACCTCATTCACAAAGTGATCACCAGCTAGCAGTGATACATGTACTCAGGTGCGTAGCTAGGATTTTGAACACTTAAATTCTATAAAAAAACTTCTAAGGAAGGAGTCCTGTGTTGCCACATGAAAAAAGTTCCCAAAACCTTATGGACAAAAGTCACAAAAGGAGGTTTTAACAACTTAACCCACACTTGGCATGCCCAGCATGTATCCACTTGGTTAATAGATGAAAGTCAAATATTAAAATAAAATGAACGACAACTCAAATTTAAATTCTTGCATGTTTCGTAAAAACCTACGTGTAACGTTTGTTTTGAAAAACACAACATCAGAGATTCCTGCCTTTGCGCCTGGTGAATTAATCATAAGCGTTCGCATATACATTGCGTACAGTGTATTAGGCTTCAATTTAGGTATCATATCTCCACGTTGATGCCGAGAGAACAATACCAGTTTCCATCTAGAATAAAATAAAATAGATAATACACATGATTAAACAGTTTAAATACTTGTTACTTAACTGCTGGTGCCTGTTACTAATAAATCGCCGGGATGGTGCGTCATTTCCTTCTTACGTAAAACTACACATAATCGGAAAACATGATTACTTTTCCCATACACTGCGTAAATTGAAAGAAGGCAAAAACCTTCATCCCACTTTATTAATTCAGTCTTTAAGAGTGGGGAACTTTTTGTGGGAAAACTAAACAAATTCCCAACACTATTATAAATTCAATTACTCTAAGGATGTAGCCAAAAACTAACGCTAAACTTCACCACATTTTATTAATCTCTTTATGCACGGGGGGAATTTTTGGTGGGGAAACTAAACAAATAGCCAACGCTGTTTACAAAAATTCAAGTACTCTAAGGATAACTCGGATTTTAATGCTACTTACGTGTCACGGCAGGCGTCACGATTTTCTGTTATCGAAACATTTTCTTCAGACTCACTCAAATAAACAAAATAATCATTAACAAGCCGCCTATATACTTTCGAGGGCATTCGGTTAATACACGTGGCTTATAAACGAAGCAGTTAAAACATTTCTAGAAGGTCAAAAAAATTTTCTAGAGAGGCTGAGCTATCGTGGCTACCACCGCCTAGCGGGCCCATAGACTACTCATTATGTATCTTGACTCTAAAAACTGAACACTCTACGCTAAAAATCATGAAAAATGTAAGTATTACGGTTCCGTTATAACTTTTGATGATTTTAAAGCTTTCCATCCAACACTGTGCGGCATCATACGCGAGCTGCTTAGCCGTGCTGTACTTCGAATTATATTTGCAAATTTGACGTGCGACGTAGGCGCACCAGACCAGAGGCGCGAGATCACCCTCGTAAGCTTTTACTTAATATTTAGTCCACTTATCTAATTAACTTATCAACGTACACTTCTTTGTAGTAGAGCTGATATCCAATGAAATAGCGATAATCCATATTTTCAGCGGTGAATTCTGTCCAGCTGATCACAACTGAGTCGTGATGAATCGACGTAATTTGAATATCAATTTTTAATTCTTCACCTGAAAAAACAATGCAGAAATAAATTATTTTTGGTTTTAATAATGTAAGTCCAAATATAGCACGATACCAGCACCCAAACAACTAACAATCAAACAAAACAACCAACAAAAACGACGCGCAACTCAACCAAACCAAACCAACCAACCAAACAACGGAAACTTACAAACAGCCTTGTTTCCATTCGAATAAACGGACACGTCGTGCTCATCCGTATCATTCATCAAACCCAGCGTTTCAATGAATCGAATAATCTTTTTGTAGCACAAATTCGGATTATTATGCGATTGAATTTTGCCGTTTCGTATCGTCAGCCGTGAGCGTCCTGTAGTCGTGTCTGTGACATTCCAAAGTTCAGTCAAATGTTCATTTTCGAACAGCGATAGTGCGTACCTTACAAAAATAAACAGTACGTATATAAATATATAAATTAAAAAGTAAATGAGCGTGATATAGCAATATAATTTAGTCTTTATTACAATAAATATTACCTTATGTGTTCCAGAGCTTTTTACACTTTCCGCGCGAATTACGCTAATGCTGGGAATAGGTTTTGGAAAAGACTTAGGTATACCTGCGTTAAAGGCTTCACCCAAGCTTTTAACTAAGCTTAACACTTAACCTTAAACATAGGAGAACTGTGCATGAGACTGTTCCAGTGTGCGTGCTGAACTGTAAACACGAAATTGAGCGTTAATATCAAAAGGTGAGCATGCAGAGCTATAACTCTTTTCAACCACAGTCAATTTGAAAAGAAAAGCAGTCGTCTTCCAATTGTCCAAGTCAAAACAGAACACATTAACTTACTTTTCGTTCCACAACTTGTTGCCTCCAATGACTCGTAAATTTTTAAGAAAATCCAAATTCACAAACGCGGGAGTGAACGAAATTTTAACAAAATCGCTCACTTCTTGAATTTGACCCAACGAATTCGTCAGCATGGACACAACGCTGCCTAAAATATTGCGAAAACAACCTAAATATTACTCGTCTTCTTTTGAATATCATCCGGATACTGACTATCGTAGCTGAACAGAAACACAACTGTGTGAGTTTCCTGCCCTCACTAAGACCATAAGGATGTTGCTATGTTTTCGTGCATCGACAAAGGCGGCGTACATCAAAACTTTTTGAAGCATCGACCGGCGCCGCACGAATATTCTTGTACAATGATGCAGCGTTCACGAAGGCATAAAAATTGTCAAAAAGCGTGTCCCGTCACCCTTATTATCTGCTCTGTAAAATAACCACGTACTGTCGACATTGCTTTGTATGGTGATTTCTAAAGATCCATGAATAATATCGCATCCTTTGAGCTTTTCAGCATCCGCAATACTTGAGATTGGATTGCCTTCACAACCTGAAAGATGAATTGAAGTAATTATGGCAATTCAGCAGTTGTATTTGCACCTGATGGTAAATAAGTAAACTAACAAAACTAACAAACAAAACACACACAAACAGACAAAAACACAGAAACAAACGAACACAACATAAAATCTCAAAAACACATCATCAATAACATGAAACCAAACAACCAACGCACGACCTACGAGTCAAACAAACAAAACAAAACAAACAAACAAACAAACAGACAAGAAACTAGCTAGCAATAGCAAGCAAATAAAGAAGCACGCACATGCATTGCAGCTTACGTTTAAGACAACTTCCTTCGCATTTGATACATTCAGTGTTGCCATTGCCATCATCGTGATCTTCGTATCCTTTCGGACAATCAAGCGAGCAGCAGTTATTTATCGGTTTAAAGTAGCGTTTCTGTTTAAACGTACCTTCTTCTGGCGGTAGCGCTTTACATTCGTTATACGTCAAACATCGACGATGCAGCATCTAAACATTAAAATAAAGATGAACAACAAAACGCTAACAATAAAAGTAATGATCATAACAAAAATTAATAACAAAAAACAGCAATATGGGACGTGAACTCCGGTCGTTTCACCTCTTCTCCCACCTCATGATTCCGGCTACTTTTCCTTTCGTCTGCTGCTAATCGTATTCCGTTCAGGATCTTATGCGCTCGCTTACTGACTCTTGCACGTAATTCTTCGGTGACGCTCCAATTTTATATACTATCTCAATGTTCTTTTTAAACTTTTTAAAACCTATCGACGAATATCTAATTTAAGCATTAAAGCCGAGTATTCAAGCGCTAAAATTGACTAGACTGTTAACATTCGGTACTCGAAACCGAATACCAATTTTTACTCAACATGTTAGAACTGAAACCAATGACAAATTTCATCCTCATTCAGTCACATATCCTCAACTGTGTATAATTCAACCTCCAATATACCGAACTTTTAGATCAACAGCAGTCGCAGTTCGTTTGTTCTAAAGCCTATTGCTAACTGACAGTAAACGCTACACACAGTTCAAAAATATTAAAACTAACTTCATAATATCCATCTGGACATCGATCAATACACCGGCCTCGATGAATGATATGCCGGCATGCGACACAATCTCGATCGGTCGGCCCAAAACATCCGCCTACGCACGCTGGATGACAACAAAATGACGTCATAGACACAGATGCTTTTCCATCCCGGAGATGCCGTAGCAACAACCGATTACTGTCGCGATTTTGAGCAATCTCAGACACTGAGGTGCCAGCGCCGCTTGTAAATAGCTGTCGCTGGGTGCCGATAGCGGCCGGGTCAATATCAGCCGCAGCACGAGCCACCGCTTCTAAATTACAAGATTGATTGAGAAGTCGGCATTCATCCGGACACGCTGAAAACAGAAAAATAGTATAATATGAATAACAATAACAACGCATAAAAATAACAAATAATAAAAGCGACGCCAAAATTAACATGAAAATAAAACAAACACGTAAAAAATCGAAAAATAATACGCTTATCAAAAATATAATGTAACATTGTGAAAATTTTGGGTTACTTCCGGAACAATTAAACGAGTCGCAACTATCTTATATGTGCTTGGCCATAAATATATATATTTTGCTTTTTTGAGATGCCGGGGCCAAAAATACTTTAGTCTACACTTTGGTAAGTAGTGCCATCGAGCACCGACTATGCAAATCTGCATATTTAATCTGACATAGTCTCAACTAGCTATATTGTTAGTTACCATTTATTCTAATCCGCTCGAATTTAAGCTTACGACGATTTAGTATTAAGGTCAATAGAACAAAAAGAGAAGACTTATAAAGAGCTTACTCCGTTGACACTGCGTCGGATTCCAGCAATGAAATTTTTCCAGCGCAATTCCGTTCGACGCTGGTAAACAATTAACAACACTACGCATGGTTTCCATATCAGCCCCGTTTCCATCATCACTGTTAGCATTTCTGATATTACCATTTCCAGTCATTGCTTGTCCATCGGCAGCCAACTCCTTCTGACCCCGTAAATTGTTCATAGCGGCAGTAAACGCATTATTGTTAGAAGCTGTGGTGTCGTATGCTACAGGACTCGAATGTGTCAATAGACTAAGTAAATCGTACTCACAAGACGATGGTGGACAAAACTCTATAAATAATTATACAAACTACAGCTTGTATTCTCACTCGTATGTGGCCTTCGAAGTTTAGCTCATGATTGGCAAATAATTTACCCGGCTTTAAGCTGAAACTGAGGAGACTAGACCAGAGATTGCCATTCACAAAAACAACACTCAAATATGTCACCACCACAACACATCCAATCGAACTCTAATTTAAAGTATTTAATGAAGTTTAAAATTCCAGTTGCTATTATGCCACCCCAGTCATATGCGATTTAAAAATTTAAAATGTTCAAAATTTCAAAACTTACCATCGTCAACGTTCGGCTTGATGAAAATTTCAGCTTGTGAATGAACAATGCGACGCCAATCAATTGTGTTTACAAAACACATTGCTTTGTTTTTTGTGATTCGAACGCCACCTAAAACCGCAGCAACAACAATGAATATGCACTGTTCTATGATCAAACAAACAAACAAACAAACAAAGAAATAAACAAACAAACAAACAAACAAACAAACAAACAAACCAACAAACGTTGAAACTAACCAGCTTCAAATAAACAAACTGCCAAACAAATATACGAACAAATGAACACAAACAAAGCAGTAACTATTGTACAATTATTCTTAACTCAATCTGTAATGTCATCTTTCACCGAATACTCATCTCAAATAACATCATATCACACGACATTAAACACGAACGGACATCTGCCTACCTCGTGATATTTCCATTAAATTTGGTAGTCCAACTTCAAACAAATGTTCATTTTCGAACAGGACTAACGCATAGTTGTGTACAAGCGTTTGTCCTCGAATTATGCGTAATTCGGGCAACATTTCGCGTAATGTTTTCAATCCGCTGAAATAACATTGATGTTGGCAATAGCGCAATCGAAACACTACTTTTCAATATTAACTGAAATCTGAACGAAAAAATTACTCCAATTTACAACTCTAACACACAAAGCTATGCTTTTGTCGCCGCCCGCGGGTGGTTACTCTGTTTTCGCTTGCATCTGATTTCAAAGAATTGTGTGATGCGAATACGATAGAACGACTTTTTCTTAAAGCCGTTTAAAACAAATTTTACAGTAAAATTTTGAGGATTAATTTTGTAGCAGTAACCAGTTCATATTAGAAGTTTCTGTTCAGTAAACTAATTCACAGTAGTCGATATTTTGCGGTCAGTCAGCAAAAACCATATATTGTGAATAAAACGAAATCATCAGAATTGTTTCTCAAGCTTCAAGCGTATCTTCAGCAAAATACTCGGAGTATTGGAATATTTCTGAAGTGAGAGTTGTTGGTACCTGGGCTATGGACGCCGAAATCTTTGCAACAGTGTTTTTTGGCGGCTCGTGGAAATTATTCCAAATTTGGTGGATTTCTGCAGTGGAAAAATTTCGGACCCAATATTCAATCGAATAGGGTTTGAAAATTTACAATTTCGCAGTCAAAAGTTGCATAGGGGCTGGGAAGCAAACATTCAAGTGAGAAAGGGTTAACAACAAACGCTATACATAACAATAATTACGCCGCATTAGAAAAACTTATTCGTCGGGTATGATGTGGAAATACACCAATCTAAAGCGCCACTGGTCATCGTACAGCTTTATGTCACAAAAAGTTTAAATTGCCAAGGGGGAACTTCTATAAAAGGAGATACTTTGTCTATTAAAATTTGCCCGGATGGCATATTTCATGAAGAGCATTATTTGTTACACCGATTTTGGTCGTTGGAATATTACTCGTGGCTTTGCTAACTGCTCGCACGCCGCACAAAAAGCCAGCTTAAAGATATGGGACGCAAAAATTCACTCAAACTTGGTATGTAAAAGCTTCGAAATTTGTAAGTTATATTAGCATCTAAAACGTTAAATATAACAAGCATCTTGAATATAATTAACAAATTGAATGACATAGTAAGGAGCATATTGTACTACTAACATTATAGTGACAATATAGCTGAAGCAAAAACACGGAGCGAAAAACGTTGCTTCAAAAATACTGTAAAATAAAAATAAATATTTGAAAAAAACGAATGATAACTGGACACATTTTTGCACTATGACCAAGGATTAGTCAATTCACAGTTAAGTAGTGGTATGCTTGGAATACTCGCCCTATACCTGTTACAAGTGCGTATTTTGATCGGACCGCAAAACAGCTGGGCGTACGTGGTGGGCAGATTGTGCACTGCGGACCGGTCCGCATAACGCCGGACGGGAACGGTTCTGTATTAACGGAACGCCGATCAGGATCAGAAGTCGACCAACGACATAATTAATCGCTTAATTACTGAACAATTGCAGATATTCGAACCAGACCGTCGAGAACTTCCGGACCGGTACACATCACTTTTACAACAGCCTTCGAATATTTCCTACCTTTTATTCGCAGGATTAACCTTAGGACAATGCTAAGCCTTTTAAAGCAATAGCTTACGACTAAGCCCTAAGTCTTAACCATAATATGTTGAAAAAGTGTTAAAGAGCCGCTAGATATTTTATTTTACTGAAGTGCAGTATGAATTTCAATTTTGGCTCTTCTATAGATATTTTATTTTACTGAAGTGCAGTATGAATTTCAATTTTGGCTCTTCTAAGACGTTTTTGCTTGCTTGCTGCACATTTCAAGACCAAAATATTTTACCAATTAGATTTCTTAGACAACATGATGTAATAGCATTGTCTCAGGACATGTTTTTATGATTTCGTACGAAAAACTTTCTAGTTTTTTTTGTAACGAAAGACATTTTACTATGGCGTCTGCCATAGTTGCAGGTTAGTAAGCAAAGCGTGAACAAGTAAACAACCATCCAAATGACCTTGCTCTCGCGCTGAACTACAGTGTTTGTTAATAGATGAAGCAGGTAACCGCAACAATCTAACGTTTCACTAAGCTGAAAAACATGTTTTTCAATGAGAAAATTACTTACTGCATTAGGGTAAGTTAGCGGAGACCATAAATTTGACTTTAAGTCAAATAACTTGTTCATTCAATTTCCTCATTTTGCTTACAAAATATATCCTTCTTTTCAAGTCTATTATAATTTCCAGTTCTGCATAAAACAAGACAAACGTACGCAATACAATAATACGTAATACGTATATACGCTTACATAATCTCATATACCAACAGAGATCCAGTGATTTCGCGAACATTCGGCAGTCGATAAAACCAATAATCTTCGTGTTTTAGGTCTGTTTCAGTTGATAATAGTATATGAACATCACCCTCAATCACTGTACAATTACGATATCGTGCAAACGAATGCTGTTTTGCTTCAGTTTTCTTGCGCGGAGAATTACGCAGTTGAAAACCAGGGCAATCTATAAATGTGTAAACCGTCAAATATATATGTATATATAGGTAGTATATATATTGTACCACAGTTCCAGCCTGGACTACATTTCACCTGAAACACAGGAACAGGAATTAATTTTTGCGCCGATAGAGTATCAGGAATTGTAAAAATTAAGGTATATACAGCATCTTTTAAGTAGATATACGTCATAGATTTGCAGCATTTAAAAATAAACAGCCGAATCCGGAATTTTTCAATATCAATACCCGGAATCGGAATATTTCAAAGTCAAAACAAGGACCCGGAATTTTTCAATATCAAAACCCGGAATCGGAATATTTCAAAGTCAAAAGAAGGACCTGGAATTTTTCATAATATAAACGTGAACCTGGCCGTGAAATTTATGAAAACGCTCAAAATTGTTGGGACAAACCGTTGAAATGCAAATTTTGTGTTTATTGGTATATATTATAACGTCTAAGTGAGGGCCCAAGGCTTGAGTAAAAATTATGCTGAGTCTGAGTTCACAAATGGCGAATCCACAAGTTTCTGACATGTGATACCGGAATCGGAATTTGAAAAAATTTCTGGAACGGAAAATGAAAAACACATGCCACCGAAAATGAAACTTCGATTGTTTATTTTCGGCGATTGCCAAGGTTTGCATACTATACTAATGAAATGTATTTAGTTTTTACCGTCTTGGATGAGCGGCCTTGGTTTAAAACATAGTGGGGATTCGATTCGGTCAAAGAAATAATTTACAACTCAGAGTTTTCAATCAAAAACACACTTTAATAAGTGAAAAGCAAATTTATACGGTTAGGTGGTTATTAGGTTTTGCAGTTTTGGTCTCTGTTTCAAAACTTATATATATCAGTCGTAGGCCAATCTGCTATTCAGGCCAATTTCCAATTGGTCAAGCCAATCTGCTATTCAGGCCAATTTCCAATTGGCATAGGCCGAACTGCTATTCTGAGCAAATAGCAGATTGGCCTAGGCAAGTAGCGATTGTAAGATGTAGCAAAACAACAGTGATGTAAAACCAACGCTGATTGGTTGACGGTATTGCGTAATAGCAGATTGGCCTAGGCAAGTAGCGATTGTAAGATGTAGCAAAACAACAGTGATGTAAAACCAACGCTGATTGGTTGACGGTATTGCGTCTGTCCAATTAATCAAATCTTATTGGTCTATTCGTTCAACAGCAGTTTAGACCAGGCCACACTGACCAATTAGTAATTGGCCTGAATAGCAGATTGGTCTACGACATATATACACGAACGTTTAGCTTTTAAATATCTAGCACTACACACCACCTCCCACACCACTCTTACTAATTTCATCAATCGCTTGGCAACAGGCCAATATCGCTGTAAAGACAACGGTAACCATGAGCCATCGCCAGCAACTCCGTAGAGCACCAGTCAACGGAAACTTTGAAAACACCATGCCATTTTTCATTTCATGGGAACCCCTAATCCCATCTCTGTATGAACGATTCCGTTTTGAGCCACAAAAAAGCGAATCCGTTTTCAGTCCCTGTTCACATGCTTTACTTATCACTTCAGATGGCATAAGCTCTTTAAAACAATCTATTATGGGTACAACTGCCTGTGTTTGAGCATAACTATTCGACGCTGAGTACACTTCTGATTGGGTAACGCACGTGAAGTCCATCTCCGAAGGTCCACTACCGCAATCCTTAGACTGACAATCACAGCGTTGAGAAAATAAAGACTCCAAATCCATCGGAACAATAGTCCCGCCAGTATAACACCACAGCTCGTTACGATTCTCGCTCTGAGAACAATTGCAAACACAATTCTGTTCACAAACGTTACATGGAACTAAATTTGCCAAAGTATGATTCCAATGATTTGAACAAACGATACCAAAACTCCGCCCAATCTCCAGCAAAAACTTCTCGGAGACAGTGCAGGCCCAAACTCCTGAAGGTACCCAACTTTGTAACGTCTTTAAGCTGTGTGCGAGGTTGAGCCATTCAAACATAGTAATCACATTGACAAGATTACCACAAACCTGAGATTGACAACGTTTGAGAGCTGAAATTCGACTGTCCCTATCGAACACAGTGCTAGAAGATTTGGCTGATGTTACTGGATTCAAAATCCTTGACTCGCTACAATTCAAAGACAAATTTGTTATACGCCTAACAACGCAACATATATATAAACATATCAACATATAACCAACATCAACAGGTCGGCAGTTATCCGCAAGTGTCCAGCATCTCACTATTTCCAGGAAATCATCCATAACAACAGCATACCACCCTGGAAAGTTATCAGCACCTGTGTAACGCCAAACGAAAACGATTTCGCTTCTATCAACTGAAATGAATCCTTTGCTCAGAAACAGCAAAATCACTCTGTGGCAACAATAACACGATTGTAATCCGCCACAACCACAATTGTCACCGCAATGGAATGTAGTATCAGCGATGTGAGTCTTGTAAATGCTTACAGGTTTGACCCAAACTACCAAGTACCACCCTATTATCCGACTACGTCTCATTGCGTTGAAATCAACTCTACAACTACAACTGCAACATTTGAACACAAACTTAATTACCACTTCAAGCATTATACAACTATCCTGTAACTCTACATCGAATCGGAATCTGGCTTTATGCTACTGCAACATTACTGTTCGGACGTTGATATTTTGTTACGTACGTATATATTAACTGATTATCAAACACTACATAACATATAATTCTGTTACTCTATCAAACATTTTACAATACAAATTATGTTATATTATATATTACGTATATCAATGCTTATAGCTTAACTAATGCACAAAAACACCTGAAAATAACAAATATATTACCCTAAAACTTTCTAACGATACAAACTGTACCTTCTGCCAAAATTCTCCTCCCGTGACGTCTTTAGATGTGTGTGATTTATCACTAAGGACTGGCGAAGCTAACGCTTATTAACAATTGATATATTCTCGAAAAAGGAATCTAATATTGGCGGAGCAGGAATCGATATTTTTGCCGCAACTGCAACAGGAACATAATTTCGATGGAAATTAAGTCGAAACGGGAATTTGTAATGGATTTTTGAGTTTTAATAACTTTAATTGTAAATTCAAACTGCAATATAAAACACCACTACTACACCTAAGCGTAATAAACCACAACCTCGTTAATCAAAATTTTTTGATGTATAAATGCACAAACAATTTCTACACACCTAAGCGTTACATATTTACAAACCGTGTACACGTACACGTAAGGCGCGTAGGCAAACCGATAAAACATTAGCAGGATGTGTGAAACACTAAATACGAACTGTGCTCATGCCCACTCATTTTCACACAGGCATATAATAAGTAACATCTACAAGCTCATAACCAAAAACAAGCTCTAGTTAAACGTCCAATCTAAACCCACTGGTTTTCATTTCTGAAAATTTCGGCTCTAGTAAAACTATTTCTTACATATAAGATTAAGCTTATCGCGTTATCGCTTAGGCTTGAAGACTGAGGCATGGTACAGCTTCAAAGTTAAACTAACTATAGTAATAATATCAATGTCAAACAAAACGTCTAAATTAGTTAGCCCAGTTGAGAAATATCGAAAAAACTCGGAGGAAAACCCAAATAAAAAACAAATAAGAGAAAAAACAACCCCTGATGTTTTCTGGGTATTTAATCTTCAGGAGTCAAGCTATTTTGTAACAAGAAAAAAGACTAACATATCACGATATTCATGCAAATTTTTTTACTTCAGAACCCATAAAATCGCAAAAAACGCGACACATAGTGGAAAAATTTTGAGAGTTGAACATTATGCCGTTGGCCTTGTGTTTATGGAGGACTTGTAAAGAAAATCTCACTAATGCGTTAATACGTATATGTTGAAATATTTAACACATATGTTGTATTCTGGACACGTTGCACCCGGAATTACATATAAAATACCGAAACCGGAAACAGAAGTGACATATTGCGGAACCGGAAAACAAAAAATAAATTTGGAAAACCTTGGTTTTTGAAAAAAATGCCCACTAAAAGTATTTTTTGCCAGAAAAAGTGTTTTGTGCTTCGTAAAATACACACATACATACCGCGAATGAAAAAACTAACCCAGGCCAGACTTAATTTTCAAACCGAAGCTATCACACCCGAACATTGAGCGGATGCAGAAAAAATACCCCAATTTTCATGCCGACAACTTCCTACTAGGTTTCACTTTGTATTCCTTCTACGAAAACAAGTCTATATAAAAGCGAAATAAATAGCCTCATTCCATAACAGTCAATTTGCCCAACCGAAACAAAATTTGACAAAAGTGTGTCAACAGCAAAACAGCTGACTTCACTAGCAGAAATACGTTCACAAACTCCACCACGCTACGAAACAAACAAATATATAAATTCTTACTATACTATGCATGGGCGTGCGGCGCGTGCGTATATATATGTCGTAGGCCAATCAGCTATTCAGGCCAATTACTACTTAATTGGCCTAGGCTAAACTGCTATTGAACTTAATGACCAATCAGATTTGATTATTTTTACAAACAATACCGTTGGCCAATCAGTGTTGTAGTTACATAACTTTTGTTTTGCTACATCTCACAATCGCTATTTAGCCTAGGTCAGTCTGCTATTTGCTCAGAGTAGAAGAATGGCCTAATCCAATTGGTAATTGGCCTGAATATCATATTGGACTACGACATATACATAATGAGCGACTCCTGAAATTAGTGATGTGTCCATAACAAACTTTTAATTGATAGGATGCTACATTACATTCTTATAAATGCGAAGACTTAAACCCCTAGTGCCATAAACCATTATAATTTTATGACAATGGTTCGTTTCAACAGGGATGGGCGGTCTCGATCAAAAAGCGAAACCGAAGTGGAAGTCTCCCTCTCTGTCAATTTTTAACTTTTAACGAAAGAAAATAAAAATTAGATTTTTTAACAAAAGTTTTGAATATATTTATCTGCTCTGAATTGCTGTTTCATACAATTAAACTAATAAATCGCCGACAAACTTTTTTTGAGCAAAGCGAAAGTCCGAGCGAAGCTCGGAGTTTCGCGAAGCGTTTTATGTTTTGTACTTGGGGGTCGAAAGGTGGATGTCCGTCCGTCCGTCTGACCGTCCGAAAAGAATCTCGGGAACGGCTGAACCGATTTTGATAAACTTTTTGTTTGAAAGTCAATAATCTTGGGGTGTTAACCTCGCATTGGAGTTTTAAAATTTGGAACCGTTTATTAGCTACAGGCTAATTTGCATAATTAATTAAGCCTAAATTAGTACTTTCCACAATATTTCACTAATTATTACAGTTAGAAGCAATCTAATTTTAGCATTAAAGGGTTTTTGGGTGCGAGGAATCTGCGTAGACTGTTTAGGAACCTCCAAAACCGATAGTTGAGCAGTTAGCTAATAGATAATTTGCATATTAGCAAGGTTATAAGCCTAAATTAGGACTTTTTACAATATTTCACTAATTATTAAGGTTAAAAGCAATATAATTTCAGCACTAAAGGGTTTTTAGATACAAGGAATTTGAATAAATAGTTTATAAACACCAAAACCGATAATTGAATAGTGAGCTAATAACTAATTTGCATAATAGCTTAATTGACAAGACAAAACTAGGACTTTTTAAATTATTTCAATAATTTTTAGGGTTCACTGAAGGTTTTTGGGTGTGAGGAATCTGAATAAATTGTTTACAAACCTCCAAAACCGATAATTGAGTAGTTAGCTAATAGTTAATTTGCATATTAGCTTAATTGACAAGACAAAAGTAGGATTTTTAAATTATTCCAAAAATTATAGGCTGGCTGAAGGGTTTTTGGGTGCGAGGAATCTGAGGACATTGCTTATAAACCTCCAAAACCGATAAATGAATAGTTAGCTAATAACTAATTTGCATATTACCTTAATTGCTTACGTGTGTTCGAGCTTCGCTCAATAAATGTAGTCCCACTACGACTGGTTTACTTTATTTTTAACTTGGCTACTGTCCCCATACCCCTCAAACAGACTGGGGACAAATCCCACTGTATCAAAACACCCTCAGCACAACCCTAATCCAAAGCTGTAGTGTTGTTTTTGATCCCGGAGAACCCGAAAGGCTCGAGAATTTTTAAACATTGCGTAGACGTTATAAAAGCGGAAGACCCATAATTTTTTACACGATGCCTTAAATATTTTCAACGCAAAAATGCAACTATTTGTGCTTTGACACAATAAAATTAAAGTGCTTAGGTTTCTTTTCAAAAATAGAGTATTGGGTAACAGGTGGGCCATTCTGTTTCTCGAATCGAAGTGTAACCAGGTAACGGTGCTCCACAATCGGTCGCTGTCTGTATTGGTAGGCGAAATGCGCAAGTACTTTCGGGATATGCGCGATCCAAGGAAAATTTTCGTGATTGAATATCGCGTTTTCACCTCTTTGTGTCGATTGGCAAACCACCGATACTGAAACAAAGCAAGACAGAGGCCGACACCAGCCAAATCCCGACACTTTCCGTGACTGAGATTCATCATACCTGCATTTCAATTAATTTTTTAAAACACAAACCTAAGAGATACATACCTGCCAGCTGATATATTCCATTGATAGAATTCCAACTCACTGTTAAATGCAAAAAGTATCGGCATAGATGTCGCAGTTTGTTTTCAGTGCCATGCCGATGCTTATACCCAGGGAAAGTACCGATATTACCGATACCGATTAATCGGTACATCCATGCCCTAAATTTCTGAAGATGACACAACCGGCAATTTTACACGCTATAGAACGTCCCGAAATGACACTTCACACTTATGCTGGAAATTCGAAACGTTTGCAACAACAACAACAACACTTTTCAGTAAAAAGTAACAAAAAACTAAACATGTGAGAAGTGAGAACAAAAATGTGTTTCAATAATAATAACAACACAACAAATTTCTCTTCTGACTGGCGTCCATGAACACATGCCCGTTACAAAACCAACAAAACGCAAACGTAAATACATTGAAATCTAGGTCCGTATTTTCAATTGTATGTTGCATTTATCCCAGTTAGTTCGTAATATGTCAGGTAGCTTGCAAATCAGTGAATGATGGATGAGCTTTGAAATTCAGTATAATTTTCGCATTAATTTGTCCTACTTCTGTGTCAATTTTTAGATCCGAAATTACGGGTGTTTGTCAGCTTGAATACCTAACAAGTGAAACATGCGATACGCCTTTGAGAATATATTACCTAACAACAGGTGGCAAGGTCGGGCGTACTACGATGCCGCACGGAGCCGGATATGGCATTAAAATGATCAAAAATTAAATCACAACCCTTACTGTAGAAATTAACATCGCAATTACAAAAAATACCTGTAATCATTGTGTGGATGTATGCGGACCTAAAACAAAGAGACTAAACGCAATAACCTCCATGATCGACTTTAAATTATTCAAGATGCTGCTGGATATGAAAAAGAAGCGTGTGCACTGTGCTGTCACATATTCATAGACAAAAACACATGGGCCTATGACATATTTATTATACATCCACCATTTTAGGGTGCAACCGAAATTTTGATTCCGGTGAAAACGAGTTCCGGTTCCTATTTCGATTGCACAATCAAAACTTTGAATTTTTAATCTTAATCCTACCTGCCGTGATACGTTGCATAAAATTCTGTAGCATTTATCTATTAAACTACTTTTGATAAGTTAACTAAATATCAATCAAGGTTGTTGGCCAGAAAAAAATTACCGGAAAAAATGTTTTTTTCCATTTTTTCCGAGGAGGGTGGAAAAAATGGAAAAATATTAAACGATTCTTAAATACAATTAAAATAACGTTTTTAGACGACATGTAACTAATTTTCATGATTAACAAACAGTGACCGTGTGTATACGTCCACCAGGACCAGGGATGGGAGTCTTGGTCTCGGTCTCGTTCTCGGTTTGGGAAAGTCTCGGGATTTCGCAGGTCTCGGTGTCGGTCTCAGTCTCGGTTTTTTTGAGTTTCGGTGGTTTGGAACCGAGACCGGAAGTCGAGAATTCAGCAAATGCTGGCGAACCTATACAGCCACAAACAAATTCTAGTGGAACCTTGGTGCATACTTTAATTTCAGTATGGCTGTATTGACGAACAAGTGATGTGTGCTGAATAAAATTTCGTTGTGAATCTGTGAATTTTCATGGTTACGCAATATTTACGAATAGACAGATATTAAGAAAATCACAAAAAACTTTGAAAACCGCAAAAACCTTCAAAAAAGAATTAAACTAATTTACTTTAAAAATTCAATTTTTTTTCGGTAATGATCAAAAATTGACCGAGACCGAGACTTTTCTTGACCGGTCTCGGTTGTCGTGTCTCGGTATCGGTTTTAAATGGATTTTAGAATTGAACCTTTGCCACGAAATTCAATGTAAAACTACATACGCTTCTTGTTTGGTTCACTTACCAGGTTTCGTCGATAGTGGGGCCAAAGTTAGGCGCACAAAATTGAAAGCTTGCTTTTGCCGTATGATTTAACACAAGGATACGTCGAGCTTCAACCTCGTTTTGCACACGAAGTTGCAGCAATTGAGAGGATTTGATGTCAGAAAAAACCCAAAAGTGCCTTGGGATTAATGTATACTTCCAAAAAACAAGTGTGGCTTGTTTAACTGGCGCCACTCATGAGTTTCTGATGTTTTGCTGACCTGCCCTGATTATTCCACGCCTAAACTTATATTTTAAAAAAATTCAAATTTCAAGGTCCCAAATTCCTCCATTGGACTCAAAATTTTTTGTCTAAAAATTATGCAAATTATATACCATTGGACACAAGTTACGGAGCTAATACGAATATTTATAAATATTTCCTAATCAGACGTTTGGCTAACGAGTCAGTGATATACCAGTCGTAGTGGGACTACATGTATTGAGCGAAGCTTGATCACACGTAAGCAGTAAACCAAATATGAAATCTAGTTATTAGCTAACTATTCATTTATTGGTTTTGAAAATTTTCAAACAAATTATTCAGATTCCCCGCACTCAAAAACCCTAAAGTAACTCTAATAATTTGAGAAATAATTTAAAAAGCCATTATTTAAGCTTATCAATTAAGCAAATATGCAAATTAGCTATTAGCTAACTATTGGATTATCGGTTTTAAAGGTTTGTAGACAATTTATTCAGATTCCTCTCACGCAAAAACCCTTATTGCTGAAATTAAATTGCTTGTAACCCTAATAATTAGCTAAATATTGCAAAAACGCCAATTTAGACTTATCAATTATGCTTATATGCAAACTATCTATTAGCTAACTACTCAATTATCGGTTGTAGACGTTTGTAAACAATTTATTCAGATTCCTCGTAGCCAAAAACCTTCAGTAAACCCAAATAATTATTGAAATAATTTTAAAAGTCTTAATTTTGTCTAGTCAATTAAGCTAATATGCAAATTAGCTATTACCTAACTATTCAATTATCGGTTTTCGAGGTTTGTAAACAATTTATTCTGATTCCTCGCCAAGTCCTAGTTTCGTCTTGTCAATTAAGCTAATATGCAAATTAGCTATTTGCTAACTATTTAATTATCGGTTTTGGAGGTTTGTAAACAATTTATTCAAATTTCAAATTCTTCGCACGTAGAAACCCTTTAGCGTTGAAATTATATTGCTTTTAACCTGAATAATTAGTGAAATATTGTAAAAAGTCCTAATTTAGGCTTATAAACTATGCTAATATGCAAATTATCTGTTAGCTAACTACTCAATTATCTGTTTTGGAGGTTTGTAGACAGTCTATGCAGATTTCTCGTACCCAAAAACCCTTTAATGCTGAAATTTGATTGCTTCTAACTGTAATACTTAGTGAAATAATGTAGAAAGTCCTAATTTAGGCTTAATTCATTATGCAAATTAGCCTGTAGCTAATAAACGGTTTAAAATTTTAAAACCCCAATGCAAGGTTAACACCCCAGGATAATTGGCCTTCAAACAAAAAAGTTTATCAAAATCGGTTCAGCCAACATAGTTCGGCAATATGTATTTTCATTTTAAGCCATAAAATTTTTAAATACCTTGCTGTAAAAAATCAATATTTTATATTTCAGGTGAGAAATCTCAGAACTGACGTCGGGACGAAAAATATTAACGTATTAAAAGTTATACGGCTGGCATTGCGTTGATATTCTGAAAAAATTATAGATATATCTGAAATTTGCAACATGAAAGATTCGGATTCGGTTTCGGATTCGGCAAATAGCACTGGATTCGGATTCGGTTAAATCGTGGATTCGGTATCACCCTGCTTTCGACCCCAGAGTACAAAACATAAAACGCTTCGCCAAACTCCTAGCTTCGCTCGGAGCTTCGCTTCATTCAAATATATATAATTTGTCCAACTTATCGAATAAATGTTTTTGGGTCCCAACGGGCTGAATTTGTGGCCTTTCCGATTTCGGTATCATCCAGTTCCCCTTCGCATCCTGCAGCATTCATTACATACGTAGACACAAATATAGTAATGTGGTATGCAGGGTGCAACCGGAATTCCAGTTCCGGCATTTTTTCACCTTCCGGTTCCGGTTCCGGTAAATTTTTACCGGATTTAAAAATTCCGGTGTTATAATTTGGCCGTTTTCTTAACTTTGCTAATTTTTAAGAATCTCTTTTGAAAGCCACTGTACTCCGAATATAAGCCATTGACGGTGGATTTCACTTCAGTCGACGACGAAAATCTAAAATACAACAAATAAAATAAATACCTATGTTCGACTAAGGTTATTTCACAAGTAATAGAGCAAAAAAATAAGATTAAAATGAAATTTTTGGTGAAATGCATTTTTCACTTTCCGGTTCCGGTTTCGGTAAAATTTTCAAATTCCGGTTCCGGTAAATTGTAATTCCGGTTGCACTCTGGTGGTATCCAATGAATTTCCATCAAGCCACATTCAGCGGAAACTGGTGTATGAAAAAATTAATAAAAATACACTATTTTCAAGTTTTGCAAAACTAAACTAAACAGATAAGGGCGTATCATAAATGCCCTCCGCCATCCAGATTGAGTGTTTTCACTACGACTGTTGTGACAAAACAATATTCCGCGGTAAAAAAACTAAAACAGATTATTTTACTAAAATAACATATGACGTATATACTAAACCTATATTATCCAGAAAACGCACCTTCCCCTTGTCACAAAAGCAAATTATTTACATCATGGAGCGAATGATTGCACAACAGTTCGTACGAATACTTACCCTTTTCAAAATGCCACTCAAATACTATAATCTATATAAAAACATAAAACATTGACTCAATCACTCACTCACTCAGTCAGTTACGTAACAAACGGATATATATGTATGTATTACATGGTTGTTTTTTCTGGAAAAAATTATGACCGGAAAAATGAATTTTTTCCGGAAAATAATGGAAAAAATTCATTTTTCCGGTCATTTGGAAAAAATTCATTCTTTGTCTGAGTGATCGGTTATCCCACCCTTAGCCGGCGTTTGAACAAAAATACTGGCATTTTGAAACTTTTTGCATATTTGAGCTTCTGATGAAATCACCCGCTCATTCCATGCCCAAATCTGAATTTTTGAAAAATTCTATTTTAAGGCCACAGGTTGAGCAAGTTATATATCATTTGACGCAGTTCGCATGTTGAGTCGAGTGGTGTTAAACTTTCTGCAATCAGAAGTCTGTTTAACGCGTTGTTGTTAAATAACTGATTTGGCGCGCTGCCAACAATCATGGTTCGACGCTAAATATAGTTATTTGTCAATAACTCGTTAGCTAGACATCTGATTTCTTAGCTCCGTAACTTGTGTCCAATGGTATATAATTTGCATAATTTTTAGACAAAAAATTTTGAGTCCAATGGAGGAATTTGGGACCTTGAAATTTGAATTTTTTTAAAATATAAGTTTAGGCGTGGAATAATCAGGGGAGATCAGCAAAACATCAGAAACTCATGAGTGGCGCCAGTTAAACAAGTCACACTTGTTTTTTGTAAGTATATATTAATCCCTTGGGTTTTTTCTGACATCAAAGCCTCTCAATTGCTGCAACTTGGCGTGCAAAACGAGGTTGAAGCTCGACGTATCCTTGTGTTAAATCATACGGCAAAAGCAAGCTTTCATTTTTGTGCGCCTAACTTTGGCCCCACTATCGACGAAACCTGGTAAGTGAACCAAACAAGAAGCGTATGTAGTTTTACATTGAATCTCGTGGCAAAGGTTCAATTCTAAAATCCATTTAAAACCGATACCGAGACACGACAACCGAGACCGGTCAAGAAAAGTCTCGGTCTCGGTCAATTTTTGATCATTACCGAAAAAAATTTGATTTTTTTTTGTAAGTATATATTATTCCCTTGGGGTTTTTCTGACATCAAAGCCTCTCAATTGCTGCAACTTGGCGTGCAAAACGAGGTTGAAGCACAAATCTAAACCAATAACTAGAACAACACTTTATACGCATAATAACCCAGACGTGAAAGCGGCTACAAAACTACAGACAAAAAATGTCACGATTTGCTTATTCGAATGAATAACAATAATCTAATCTCGCTGATTAGGCATTTCAGGTTTTAATATACGAAACCATAATTTTATGTCAAGCCAGACGAAATTCAACACCGATCTTCTTCACATTTTTAAAGCAAATTTAGTAAACATATAGGAAGTGAGATTCCATACGTCTATCAGGACACTTAAATTTCAACTGAAATACAAACCGGATATCGTAATTTTATTTGAAGTTGTTTTAAAAAAGAAAACTTTAATCAGAATACGTAAAACCTGTGAAACAATAAAACTGTTCGAAACAGAGTGGCTACATGAGCTCGGATTCAGTTCCACTATCGGCAAACAATAAGACATGGAATCAGATTTGCAAATGCTCGATTCGACAACGTTCGGGAACGCTTGGTGAAATTGTGGTACAACTGGTTAAACCATTTTTCGGAAACTGTTAACACTTGCAATACTAGACCTCAATCCGCGTTTCTATGAACATTAAGAAATTACCGCGTTTCTATTGCCTGCATAGATTTGGTTTGCTGATTCTTTATGCGAATGTGATACCGTTTAAATTTTGCAATACTCGTTTTACATGAAGACGTTGTCTAAAGGAAAGGTCCCGATTCTTCAAATTGATAAGTTTGGTTACATGACACTCAGACTAGAAACCTATGTACAAATAATTTTTGCACATAGTTACGTTTCTACCAGAACAAGTACTGTAGGGACCCAAATAACCTCGGGGGGCTGATATTTATTTGGGCTCTCCAGAGGGTACCCCCTATTATTTGGTTGCGCCACCGGAGGTCTGCCTCCGGCTTCGGCAGAAAATCGGCCTCCGGCTCCGGTAGAATTTTGCCGGAGGTTCCGGCAATTTTGGTGCTAAAGTTTTGCATAATTATGCAAAATTTATCTGTTTAGCGCGTTTCGTTTTACTTTTATCACAATTTTCAGGAAAGAATGTCCGAAATGTCGCAGAAAATTAGCGTAAAACCAAACAACTTTAACAACATATTGCAGATATTGCCTAAAATTAACTAATTAACCTTCATTTTTACTGCCTAATTTCGCAGCACCTCCGACTCCGGCAAGTTTCGTTGACCTCCGGCTCCGGTATTTTTCACCTCCGGTAGCACCTTGTTATTCGGTTTTGCAACTATCCGTCGAGTTAAACGTTTATTGCGTATCGCAAACTTGAGCGATAATGCAAGGTTATACTTAGGAATGTACTTCTAAAACATAAGTATGCTTTAAGGTTTCAAATTCAGCTTTACTGGTCCTGGGTCCTAGTCATTTATGAACAAAGAGGAATAATTATTGACATTTATGGACTCTATTACGGTTTGGGGACTATCCGTTTGACTCTTAGGGATACAGACTTCTATTGATTGGAACTCAAAATGGGGACCCCTAACGTATTCGGGTCACTACAGTACAACCAAGCAGGGTGCAACCGGAGGCGAAAAATACCGGAGCAGGGGACAACGAAACTGGCCGGAGCCGAAGGTTAGGCGAAATAGAGGTTGTAAAAATTATGATTATTTAATTTTAGGCAATATGTTGTTTGATTTTACGCTAACTTTCTGCTAAATTACGGAAATTCCTTCTTGAAACTTGTGTCAAAAGTAAATCGAAACGCACTTAACAAATAAATTTTGCAACATTTCACTGCCGAAATCGTCCGAACCTCCGGGAAAAATTGTATAGGAGCAAGAGAGTGATGTTCTGCTGGAGCCAGACCTCTGGTTGTACCTGCAACCAAGCTACCCACTTAATCAATCCAGTTCACAACAAACTTACATGTATTGCCTTACTTTACATTATATCAGCTCACTAGAGTGCTAAACAATTTATTCGAACGGCAACTGCTAAATAAAGGTTTATTTAAATACTGAAAACAATCTTTAACATAATTTCAAGCCACGTTATACAACTTCCAGAACGACAGCGTCAACCAGGTAATTGTTTTAATTAAGTTAACAGTAGGTGCAATAAAACTAAACTTGCAATTCATGCTTGTGCAGATATGACTCAGACATTTCACCATGATTGGAATTAGAATATTTGCAGAAAAAATACTCCAAATAGCATAACATTACTTATTTAGCTTTCCGTACTCTTACGTAGAAATTGCAGAAACACAATACACTACTTCACTGAACCAGTAAAACGTGCTGCTACTCCAAAAGTAAGCTGCCATATTAAATTATTGTATCAAACAATTTGATAGAATTTAATCAATTTAAGTGATAACGGTTTTTTAATTGTTAAATTTTCTCGACGACAACCTTCATCATCTTTTTTGATCTCCAGCATCGTGAATTTTGTTTTCATCTACCTAAAAAGAAAAACCAGCACTGCACATGTTCACAGTAACGTGTTAATCTTTTTATAGCATTTTGGCAGCAAACTGAAATAATCATCAAAAATTAAGGTGAGAAGAACAGACGTCAGCGACATTCGTTCTTAAACACAAAAATTATACAAACCAACCAATAATGATCAAAAATTAACCTGAGGCCATTTTTCAGGAATAATATCAAACAAATCATCTTTGACGTCGCCCTGAATTACAATTTCATCGACTCCAGTCACGGAAGAGCCACACGCAAAACGTTGAGCAAAGAATTTTGAAGCCATTTTCAAATCAATGTCTAAAAATACCACAAACATATTAATTATTTCTGTTGGTAATTTTACATACACAGAGGCAAACGCGCAGTGCACCATAAACTAAATGTAATATCAAGAGTGGATGATCACGGACAAGAGTATGCAACTGTTGGATTTCGCGTGCCACAAAAAGTACCACCACGCTTTGCATTTTTCCTGTACCCCCCTTATTTAGAGGGGGTGTCGATGTCACCTTATATAATACTCTGCAGTTTTTAGACTATATACGAAGCACTTTTTGGCATGGCATATTATGTATTTCTTTCGCTTTGCGCAAATTTCACCCCCTCTCTAAATAAGGGGGGCGCCAAAAACGCAACGTGCGCTGAGTACATTGTTTTGTACACAAAATGTACCCAGTTGCACACTCTTGTTATGTTATATATCACCCACCCTTCATAAAATTATTTCATGTTACAATTTTACTTAAGCGCTGGATAAAAAGTTGCAAAATAATTCATAAACTATGATCTGCAATGTTTTAAATCAAGATATGGCGTGAGCCAGTTACAGAAATCTGCCAAAAGATAATGAAACACCTCACTGCCGTTCCGTTTGAGGGCGCAAATTTAAACTTATATTGTCAACAACACTATAGATTCTTTGCCAAAAACATTGTTGCGCGTTTCAACAAATCTTCTTTCAACCAAGCACCGAAAATCAAACCTTGTTAACTACAAGGTGCGATATAATGTGTTCATAAGACCGACATAAAGCCATTTTACAAGTGCAAGCTATTGCGACGAGATCTTACAACTGCAACTTGCAACAGCAAGTTTTGTGAAAAAGTTTTCAAACATGACTTGCAACTGCAAGTCGCTGTAGTTGCCACGGAATAGAGTGAAAAAAGTATTAACTCGTATACCGCACGTTGTCAATCCGCTTATAACCGTCACGAATTTGTTCTTCCCACGTGGCGCTCTAGACAGGGATACTTTCTGAGGTGCAGTTGTTGCTTTCTTGGGTGCTTTAGTACTGCCCTTCCCGCCTCTTTTTTGCCGCTTTTTGCCATCTTCGTTATCACCAGGATCATTTTCTTACAAATTGAAATGATATATTAAAAATAACTCTATAACAACTTTTGGTACAGATGCTTATTTCGAATGTAATATATACTACGGATGCTAAAATAATATGCTTTGAAAAAAATGCACAAACCATCAGGTTTAACACGTTAACTTGGCGCAGAAAATAAATTTTTGCTACGATGTTTCTGAGTTACAACGAAAGAATAATACTCTGAGGTATGCCAAGCACAAGCACAAAGGTTATATTCAAATAGTTCGCATACACTTGAAAAAGTAATGTCTCAACCCAGTCAGTATGTGCTAACTAAACATTAACTTTATAAATTAACAACGAGTACTACATAATTATCCGACCTCCTAAATGCATGGCACCAAACGTGTCTGGGAGATTCCTTTGGAGCCATATCTTGCATTTATCAGGTGACGGACCATATTCGCAATACTACAAAGATAATAAAAGATAATAGAGCATTATGCAGTACGAAGGATGTAACAGGAATTCCGGTGCCGAAATTTTTTCACCTTACGGCTCCGGTAAAACTCCCGCATTAAATTTTGGTCGGTAGAAATTAAGCGTTTTGCTAAAAAATAACGATAAAAATAAAGAACACTTCATTCATTAGTACGGTAAATAAACCTTGACAATCACCGAAAATATACCATTGAAGGTACATTTCGATTCCGTCGATAATGAAAATCTAAAATACATCAAGTTAAGTACATACTTATCTTCAAGTAAGATTATTTCAACAATGATATAGCAAAAAAAGAGAATTAAAATGAATTTTTCTGTGGAATGTGTTTTTAACTTTCCTGTTCCAATAGATTGCAACTCCCGTTAAACAGGGCGAGTAATAGCCCAGGCAGAAGCGTAAATTCACAGTAATAACCTACTCTGTAAAACAAGACACAAGCAATGATTTGACTTACTTCAACCGGCAACGTACATTCTGAAATAAGGAATGAGACTGATCGTAGTAAGTACAAGTAAAGCAAATCACTATTATAACATAACTTGAAATAACAGTTGTGACGCTACCGAGGCTCGTACAAGGCAAACGCGTCTAAAACATACTGAACAATATACCTATAGTAACGTACTATAGTTACAATAAAAAATTCGCCAATTTCAATTTCATTAGGCACATGTATACAGTACATCACTGAATAATAAAAACGCAACTATGTACGTATAAACCAGGGTGCAACCGAATATTAATTTACCCGATACCGGAACAACCGAATATTGAATTTTTACCGGAAACGGAACCGGATATTGTATGTGTTAAAATTATTTTTTCGTTGTATTATCAGCGTGCTTAATGTTTGCGTCTGTAATAAATTTCATAATTTATGCAAATAAACTAAAATTTGATGTTCAGCACCACAACTGTAAATTAGAGATGTGCCGATTAATATCATCGGCATCGGTAATAATCGGCACTTTTGTTGAGTATCGGCATCGGCACTGCCAAAAAATTGCCGATTTTTTGCCGATACTTTTTGCTAATAACAGTCAGTTGGAATGCTACGCCGATACTTTTTGCACATAACAGTCAGTTGGAATGCTACGCCGATACTTTTTGCACATAACAGTCAGTTGCAATGCTATCAATTTCACTTTTTGGCGTATATCAGCGTGTTTAATCAGGGAGACTGTTATCTTTCTTACGTTTATGGTTGAAAAAATTAATGAAAATGAACAGTTCACTTAAAATTGTAATTGTTTATGCTGGTTAGGGTTTAAACCTTCGCATAATAATGTAGTGGTTCCGGTATAAACCTACCGGCATGGTGCAATTGGAATTGCATTTACCGGAACCGGAATTTGAAAAAATTACCGGACACGGAACCGGAAAATGAAAAATACAAGTCGCCGAAAAATTCATTTTAATTTTCTTTTTTGCAATATTATTGGTGAAATAATCCTAGTTGGATAAAGGTATTCACTGTATCTACTTTGTTTCAGATTTTCATTATCCACGGAAGCGAAATCTACTTCGATGGTTCATTTACGGCGATTGTCAAGGTTTATATACTATACGAATGAAATCTATTTCATTTTTATCGTAATTTTCTAGTAAAATATCTTAATTTCCACCTACCAAATTTTAATTGTGAACGCACACAGGCACATGCAAATATTTACATTAACTTTATGACAGAAAAAATATATGTGTAAAAATAAGTCAATCAGTTCCATGGTACATTATGGCACAAATACATGTAATAGTTTCAATGTTTTCTGTTTTTAAAACGTCCGGCAAGTTAAAATATCAGAGCAGGATGTCGATTTTCTGCCGGAGCCGGATATCCGGTCGCGCCCTGGTATACATGCAAACAAAGGTAATAATATGTTTGCAAACATCAGAAACTCACAAACCCCTACACTCTTGCAACATACCACCACAATAAACCACTGTGACAGGGTAAGATACTCCTGGTTTAGGAGAGCAACAATCACCACTGTCGATTATCAATTCTGCTGCGTTACTTAGTTCGTTCTTGTTGGAAGTTTCACATATTTCTTCTGCAGAATTCGACATTGGACGCGGAAGAGTAAGATCAAATTATTAAAACTTGATAAAAACCTGTTAAGTGCATACTTATCTACGTATTGTACAACAGCTTCCCGTTAATTTGTGACACTAATCTAAGGCAGTGGCGAAACCCGGTAATTAAATGTACGGATGGGAAATTTACGATGGGAAAGAAATTTACGGGGGTAAGGGGTGTCAGAACTGCAAGATTTGAACTGGCAGAACCGCAAGATTGGGAGTGCCAGAAATGTAAGGCCGCGACGACTCCTTTCTCCGAAGTAGTATATACTGCGAATATACATGGTTTTTCCCCTTAATTGCTCCAAAGCATAGCCCCGCGGGGAATCGAACCTCAAACCTCTCGTTCGCGAGTCAAGCGCGCTACCCATTATACCATACAGCCGGTATTATAATTTTATCTAACGCAATATGCGCACGTGTATGTATCTGTTATAAAATTCATAACTGATGCTGATGAACTAAAATATTATTAATGTAAAAATGCGTTTAACTCTCGCTCGCTTACATAAGTTAAAAATAGTAAAACGTATCAAAACTTGAACTTCTTGACACTTGCCCAGAAATGTAATCTCACCAGATATTAAAGAAGCTAACGTGCAAAAAGCAATTTTATGATTTTTGAGGAATAAACCGGAAACGGAATTCCGGTCGCACCCTGTTACGCATGTACATATGCTATACCACGTATACCAACATTCCCCCTTCTTTAGGCGGTCGTCCCGGACCGCGAAACCAAACTTTTCCGAATACATGCGCTTGTTAATTACAGCGTCAGTTTCGGTGGGACATCCATGTCAGAACTGTACGGTTAAGCAAGAGGACCCCTTTCTGCGAAGTACGTACTGCGAATATATATACGTGGTTTTCCCTCTTAATTGCTCCGAAATATATGGCAACGCGAGTCGAACCTCGGACCTCTCGCTCGCGAGTAAAGCGCGCTCCCATTACACCACACGGCCGTATAATTTTCTCTAACACAATATGTGCACGTGTATGCATATCACATACATATGCTACACCACGTATATCAACAGGGACGACCCCATTCCCAAAGCACTGCGAAGATACTTGGTTTTTTCTTTAATTTCTGTGAGATATGGCCACGCCGTGAATCTCGGACCTCTCGCACGCAAGTCAAGCGCGCTACCCAATGACAACGCGGAAAGGTTCAACGGGAATTTCTGCTCGGGCCTAAATTCTTACGAAAATTAAAGCCTGTTATTCTTCCTGTTCCTGCATTCAAAGATGCGAGAACCGAAATTTTTAGGATTTTGGGACAGTGCAAGAACCGAAATTTTTAGCGTTTTGGGTCAAATTATTCATAATAATTTAAACATTGGAAAGTTCGTCTTTGAAAAATTATTATTTTGAAACGAGTGTTTTTCCAAATAATTCAATTTTGTTAATAAACTGTCTCTGACGTGTTTTCGCAAAACTTGAATGAAATAGCTGAAAAATCGCTTAAACCATTTGTTGTCAAGTTTCTGAAATGTCCAAGAGTATATAATTCGGTTATGAAAATTATTTCAAATTCCGCCTCCTGCTCCTGCAAAGAAATTTGAACTCTTGTTGCTGTTTCTGTTCCGGCAATATTTAGTTCCTTTTGGAACCCTTTTACGCCGCCAATATTATAATTTTTTCTAGCCCTTCTCTCTGTTCCAGTATCGTGATTTTTACTTAACCGGTGACACTTTATTTCTGACCATATTACTTGCTCATGTGTCAAATAGTGGTGCTTTACTATTTCCTGCCAAACTGCTTAAAACTTATCCTATTTTTGGCCAAATTTCAACTATGTCGTCATTTCTGTGCTTTATTTCATATATTTTGTGTTGCAAATTCATCCGCTTTTCCCTAATTTGTGCCAGTTCTAAAATGTCGTATTTCTTGTGATCTTGTACATATGTACTTATTTTCATGTGTTCAGGTTCCCCATTCCCACTTCCTACCAATGTCATGGTTCATTCATTTCGCACCTCCATTGCTGCCAATTCAAACTGCTTTAAACTGTTAAAGGATCGATCGGAAAATAAACATTACCAACCTTCGGATAGGTCGAAAATCCCCGCTTTTGACCACCCCAGACCTTACTGCGCTACGTGCATGTGTATCTATGTCATAAAATCACACGCACTATGTGTAAGCATGTGAGACATGCTTGTCCGTTAAATATAGTGCAGTGCACTGTATGTATGCTAGCTGGCAGCATATGGTCGACATATATAGTCGACGAAAAATGCAGTTGGAGAGGCGGGCTACGTGGCGCAGTGGTAGAGTTCTCGCTTTAAGAATCCGTAGGCTGAGAGTTCGATCCCCGCTCTAGCCCGCTTTTCCAGCTGCTTAGTTAAAAGGTCCGATGTCCCGGTTCCTACCTAGACTGACACTATGCACATATACATGCTACTCCAGGGAGTTCACTTGGGTTCGCAAGACATAGTGGAAGAACCCTCTTGCTTTCAAGTGCGTCCGTTTGCTCTCCACATATGTAAAACTTTAAAAACTTAAAATTGCTTAACGAACGTAAAAGTGTTGTAACGGTTGTTTACAACTAAAATGTAGAGCACTAGCTATGTACCATTTTTTACCACAATCCGAAACAATCTTTCAATTTAATCTCAAGCCCAACAACATTACTATAAGCAATTTAGCAGTCCAGTGTAAAGAACAGCGCCGTAGCAGAAGTATAAGTGTATTCCTAAGTCTAGGCATGAACAAAAACATTAGAGTAAAACAAAAGCTTTACTCTATTACCGTCCCGCGAAAAAAGGTCCGGCCCTGATCTACCGGTAGGCGAATTAGTATACTAGGAATATTGTTCAATGGAGCAAATAGAACACGTTACAGACTTTAGTTAAAATGAAGGTATTACTAGATGAGCATTGCGGTTGTTGTTACCTGGAAAATGTGGAATTCACGGTATATAAACAGTGCCTAGGGTTACGGTGTGTCCCACATTGATTCGACATGAACATTATAATTCGGGCCTTCATAAAGGATGAGTGGACAAATATCGGCATGACTTTATAGTGGACCTCTGGCATTCAGGTCGATTTTTGCTTTAAGTGAAGTATAACTCATCTACGGCTCGAAATGATTGGCCCATGTTTTACTTTAGTTTGGCAAAATGTTTGATAAATTGGAGCACCTAGAGGTGTGTAACGTCCCATTTTGTGACCGCTAGCACCTGAAAATTAGCTCAGACATCCTCAACTATTTTTTATTTGGGGAAATTGAAATGCGTGTTGAAAACCACCTGTTCAAAATCAAAACTTCAAAACATAAGTAAAATTTTTACTTACAATGTCTCTCACAAGTTACGTCCGACAATATGCTAGCTGCGCGCATGTTTTCCAAAACTTTGAGATTTCTTCATAATTTGAATTTTTCCGCAAAAATTTTGATTTCCCCCGAAAGCATACAGCCATAATATAAATTTATCGACAAAACTCAAAACTTGTTTTCTTGCGCCATTATTTGAATTTAGCCGCCAAAATTAGAATCTCGCCGCCGAAATTTCAATGTTCCAACAAAACCTTGAATTTTCCCGTCCCGTCAAAATTTGAATTTCCCGCCAAAATTTCAATTTCCCGCCAAAATTTGAATTGGCCGCTACAATTTGAATGTTCCTGCCGAAATTTGAATTGTCCCGTCAAAATTTGAATTTTCCCGTCAAAATTTGAATTTCTAGCAAAAATTAAATTTTCTCTCCAAAAATTGAATTTTGCTTCCAAAATTTGAGTTTTGCAGCCAAAATTGGAACTTTTTGCTTCCAAGCCAAATTTCGAATTATACCGCCAAAATTTGAATTTCCCGCCAAAATTCAAATTTCCCCGCCAAAATTTCCCTGAATGTTCATCAAGTTGAGCCGGAAGTAATGCGACGAAAATTGCTTTTTATAAGCAGTATGGACGTATATACTATCTGTTTAAAACGATGCGGTCGTTGCATGTGTAGAGTACGCATTGAACGTGTGAGTGACATCAGTTGGAATTCAACCTAGTCACAATTCTGCAACCCAACAATTGGCCTATAAATCTAGCATTCGAAATAGTCTTGAAGGAGAATCAAGCTCGTTCAGGCTTGGTTTGCGTTTGTTTATTAGTTGACCACTGTATATAGAGGTGTGACTCGGTGTTGGTAGAATTGGCCCATGTATAGAACACGGCAGGATCGCTTTCTTGAGGGGCTATAATAGAGTCAGTTTAAGCTTTAGACTATATTTTTGCTTAGGCTTTGGCTTAGGCTTAATAGGCTTAGGCTTAGGAATATGCATATACTACTGTTGCGGCCCTGTTCAATAAATGGGCCGTAGAGTTTTTGACAGATATTTTGTATATTGGCATGGATAAGGAATTTAATACTGAAAGTGGTACCTGTTAAACAACCTAATACGGAGTTCACGTTATAACAGGAGCAGACTGGAACACGTCTGATCCATTTACAAGAGCGGGCAACATATTGTCTGCACGTTGTTAAGCTGACAAATTCAAAAAATTTGAATTCTGTGTTATGCTGATGTGATATTCACTGTTCAGCAATATATATCGTATGATATTCCAAACGTAGTTCGTCAGTATCATATGACAGGTTTGGAAATGTCTCCAATGGTTGTGATAAAGAGATTATCAACCTTATAAACCACCGTTATGATATGTGCATTGTGCACAAGAGCCCGTATGTCACGTAGAGAGGGCTTTCAATGTGCGAAATAAAACTTGAAAAAATCGTTCGAATGAATATTCCACATTAATCAACAGATCCAAAGCAGGATGCAACAGGAAGTTTCTTTTGGCTCCGGCGAAAAACTGACCTCGTGGCTCCGGCTCCTGTGTAATTTTTGCGAGAGGTTCCTGCAATTTCGGTGGTGAAATTTTACACTTTAACAAAATTTCTCTTTTTGGTGCGTTTGTTTTTAGCTTTGAGAAAAAAATTACCGAGACTTTGTAAAAAACAAGCGTAAATCCAAACAATTTAACATAACATTACAGATATTTGCTAAAGGTAACAAGTGAAACATCATTTAAACTACTTTACCCCTCACCTTAGGTTTACTTCCGGCTTCGGTTCGGCAAGATTTATTGACCTCTGGCCCCGGTCCGGTTGCATCTTGGTCCAAAGGTATGTACCCCGCTAATTTCACTTATTGCAACTGCATTTGTCGTTGCCTTTGAAAATGCTGTTGAAGTATATACTACTAAAGTTACAGTATACATATTGAGCCATTGTAGCGAAAAGTTTGCATCACTGCGTAACTGGTTTTACAGCGGATTGGTGATCCGTATTTCGTGGGTTCGAGGCATACCGCATCCGTAGCAAAATTAATCTGAAGAGCTCTATATGTCTCTGTAATCTTATCACTGCAAAAAATGGTGAGTCAAATTGACTCCGAAATAGGCTCTACGGGACTACACAAACCGAGTCAAATTCGACTTCGCCAGAGTCAAACGTGCGGTTCAGTGAGTCGAATTTGACTGTAGTGGAGTTGAATTTGACTCAGTTAGTGTAGTCCCATAGAGCCTATTTCGAAGAGAGTTATACGCCATCCACAACTAGGTGCGTCCACAGTGTGGAAATAAAAATTTTCAATTTTGGGAACATTTATTTTTGAATGAGAAGGGGGAAATTGATTCATGGCTTTTATACTATACGAAATTTACAAAATAAATTTTCAAAGTGCTTCTTTATATTTCCGTTTTGATAAAATTGAACTTTAAAAGAAAGGAAATTGATTTTGATAACTGCCATAGACGCGACAGCGAAATTGAATATAAATTTGCAAAAGTTTAATAGTATGACCTTTAAGTGACCTTTATACGATATTATTTGACCTTTAAGTGACCTTTATACGATATATAATATGGGAGTTCAGAAACGGATGTTGCGTTGACACTAACAGGGAGAAGTAAGTGGCATCACCTCCATAAACGGCTTAATCTTACCATAATGCTTACAGAGTCAGATAGTGAATAACAACCACCAGCTACGTTTATTATGCTTTGAAAAAAATTTGCCATGTTGCAATATTTTTATAGCTGGGCTTGATTTCTTGTTGATGCAAGTTGCAATTACAAGATTTCATAGAACATTTAGCTCTAAATCGTTTAGTTGTACCGAAAGTTGTTGCAAAAATGTATTGTTTTTTGCGGTTTAAAGTTTGTCAAACACGTCCAAAGAATACATCAATATGTGTTCCAGCTAAAAAACTTAGGCATGCAACTATGAACAGTGTTTTTCATTTAGGCCAGCAACAAAATACTCGATGCCCAAAACTGTCCCAGCGTATAAATTCCGAGAATTGCTGTCATACGTATGCCAGATGCAATACCGTATGTCGGCGTTATGTAAGGCAGCAGTTGAAGTGAATTTTATTATACTTATTTGACCTTATTAAAATTTAAAACAAAATCTTAGACTAGATATTTTACACCATCACTATCAGGGGTCGTTTCAAATTTATTTAAGCAATGTAGGTATTGTAACTTATCAACGTAGCACATTTCAATTTCCCACTTCTATTGAATACAGAACTGGAAATTTGAGCTAAATTAAAATTGAAAATTTAAAATTCTTTCAATTACCGTATTACTAGTTTGAACTTTCTTACTGTGACGGCAACAGTTTTGAGAAAATCAATTCCGAAATTGATTTCAATTTTCATTTTAAACATTTAGTGATTCGGTTTCACTTTTGCAAATCGAAAACCAATATTTCGACTTTGGGATTTGCTCATGTGTATTTCCACGCAGCGAACATACGTAGTTGTGGATGGTGCATTAATTCGACTCACCATTTTTGGCATTGTAGATTTATCGAGCAATTATTCACTGCTCTAACAAATTGGACTCATTTTATAGTTTTGACACAACACCTGCATCGTCTTTGTCACCGCCCTCGGGCGTGACGCCTGCGTTTTGTGGTCCAATCAGCAGGAATGTGACAGAAACCCAGACACACACCAAACACTGTTTCCAGATTGAAACGTTTTCATATGGATCTCGATCGTTCTGGCTTAAGGTGAACCTTTGTTAAAGCTGAACAAGGTATACAGAGATGTCTACCTGTTTCTGTAGAATTTTTAGCAGAGGTTTTGTATTTTGGCGTTTGACACTGAAAGTTTGAGAATTTATTGAAAGTGTAGTCCATTTTGTAAAGTTGAAGGTGGAATCCCTCAACTTCACTTGATGGTAGACTTTAAACAGGACAAAAGGTCTCCCATTGAACAAAATCCGGACCTCCGACGGGGGTAGACTGCTTTACCTACCTTCAGGAAACTCGCCTGCGTGAATCCCGCAAGCGAGTCCCCGTAAAGTGAGCGTCGCGCGATAGGCTGTCAGATCCCCCAGCAGATGCCTCTAAATCCCGAGTGCTCACCCTCACCGCATACTAGCCACATTCGAGACGCCTTTAAGAGGCAGAACCGCAGGACCAGTTTCGTAGGGGTATACAATCGTTCGGTTTAGGGTGCTACGATAAAATATCCCCTTACTGCCACCCTGAAAAGTAAAAGCGGCACTCCCAGCTATCACGGTGGACTTTCACGGACCAAACAAGTCACACGTTGTTACAAAGTTGTGGGTCTTCTACGAAACTGGACTGGTAAAATAGGCTGCCGCAGCGACTTGCACATTTCACACCAGGTGGATGACCGTATACCTGGCGGGCTCATCCGGCTAGTTGACAATGAGCCGCGCACCGCCCCAAAAATGGATACATTGTCCACGACAAGACGCATGTCGTGTGAAAAGAAAAATTTTTAATTTCCGTAATACATTTCATTTTTAAACACACGGCAGAAATTGATTACAAAGTTTTGAGGCATACGGAATAAATATTTTACAATATTAGATTGAAAGGGAAATTGAATTTAAAGTTCAAACTTTAACAATTCAATTACGAACAACTAAATAAACTTCAGGTTGACAGATGAAGTTGAATATAACAAATATGGGCAAGTGGTAAATTGATTTTGCGAACTAAAGCTGTAACAATTACAGTATACGATGTTTATAGCTGTACAGGATCTGAATATTAAATTCATAGAAACTGCATTCAATTTACCTCTTCCTGATAAAATGTAAAACAAGTGACAATCTACTGTTTCCGGTAAGATTATATCTGCCACGACCCTCTGACCCGAAATGTGGAATAGATATATGCAATGACCTTCTGACCCCAATTATGCAATAGAGTACATGTGGTTTTAGAAAACATAGACTTGAAAATTTTTATCTAGTTTCATCGTTAACTCGCATGTTTACGTTTTCATTACATCTGTAGCATATTCGAGTGATCCCCGTGTTGTAGATGTATGTGACCAGTTAAAATACGACGACATTGCATATTACTTCGTAACCTGCTAAGATGCAGTGACAGCAACGTCGAGTCGGTAGCGGCCGCATGTCGGGCGGATATACGCTTAAATCTGCCCAGCACCGACGTTGCATAATTGTCCAACCACAAATATCAACGCCAGTTACCCAGGACAATCCAACACGCGATCGCGAGTGGGCCTGTGCAACTTCACAATTTGAACACAATTCAAAATTAACTAAAGAGGTGAAACTAAAATCAGATTACCCACCTTTTGGCAATTGAATCACACATAATGTTGGGCAGGTTTGTTCTTGAATTTGCAGCTATTTTGCATAACCGATTCGCGGATCCCGGACCGATTATTTTTCCACAATTCTGTTATATCCCTCATACGTTACAATACATGCATCCGCACACGAAATGTCTCCTCCAAAAAATCAATATATAGCTTGTCCGGTTTCTGCTTTATCGACTCTATTTTCCAATAGTATCATCGCTAGTCGCGGACACCGACAATTAGTTGCATTGATATTTCGAGGATATTAAAACTAGCTTACCAGAACTTTCAAGATTCAAACTTATTATATGATATTCACAGACATGTTAGTCGCATGCCAATGACAATGGCGGCTGTGAATCGGACAGCAGACAACTCAAAATTTTTGAATTTGATAATATCCGCTATTGTGATAGGAACACAACATGTTTCGGGTTGCCCCAATCCGCGCTCTATTCAGGCAAATAAGATTTTTCACCCACAAGTTTACCCACGCTAAAAAGATCTACCCACAATCCACCTTTTACCTGAGACTGAAGTTAAACGAGTATTCTAAAGATTTGCTCTTTAATGAAGTTTTGCGTTATAGCTCCAATGAATTTTACACATGAAAGCATATAGAGGCAAACAATTCAGATCCAACTAACGCATAGAACTTTCGTTTTTTTCAGCACTTGCTGACTAGCTTTAATAGCGTAATATTTGCAACTTAAAGTCCCACTCTGCTCAGAATAAGCATTGATTTCATTTCAACTCATTTTCACATTAAGATTACTATGAGCAAGTCAGCGCAATGTGTATATATATTGCAGCCCGAATTACGACTATAAACGGACAGCTTAAGCAGTCATGATTTCGCCTAGGGCTAGCCAAGTCGTAACTCCACTTAGGCCTAACCCAATTTGGATTGGGCTGAATTACGACCTGGGCTGCGACATATATAACATCAAATGCACAGCATTTAATAATTGCAACGTATAAGTAATATTAAATTACCGCAAGACATGAGAACTTCCACAGTACCAAGCGGAAAGCTCCTATAGACAAAGTGGGACTGTTCCCGCGGGTAAACGTGGGTAGAACAAAGAATTTCAGTCGCGGGAATACCCGCGAGTAAAGATAAAGTTTTGTATCAAGCGGGTAAAAATTCACAGTTTACGCCAGTGCCAGACTCGTTAAGTTTTAATGTGTAAAACATACGCGATTGTCTCTTTAACTTCTGTCAGTTGGTGTGCGGGCTTTAATATTTAGTTGGGTTTCAAATTTCGTTGTTTCAGTAAACTTTCATGCGTAAAATTTATTGGAACTATAACGACAAACTTCACTGAAGTGCAGATCACTACGATCTTTCAAATACTGGTTTATGGTTTAGCTTCATGCGCCGGTAAAAGATAGGTCGCTGGTAGACCTTATTGCGCGTTTATACCCGCGGCTGAAAAATTTCATTTGCGTGGGGGAATCGCGGGTCGTGTAAAAAATTCCTTCCCACGTCCTACTCTGCGTATAGGTGGCCGATGATGGTAAGCGCCTCCCACAGCAGTCGCTGGGGTTCTAAACCTAGCGTGAAAGTAGATCTCAGATCAAATAAAAAATATTCATGTGAGAGCCCATGTTACTTTTAAGGCCGTCCTGGTTTCGGGTGGGTCTGTAAAAGAGTAGGTTTACATTCTAGACATTTTTTGCTTAGGCTTAGGCTTAGGCTTAGGGTTAGGCTTTGGAATACGCTTTCGCAACGCTTATGCTTAGACTTAGGCTTAGGAATACGCTTAGTCTACTGTTACGGCCCTAAAAGTAACATTGGCACATGTGAGTAAGGGTTAATCGAAAAAGTTTCAGTCATTATCTATATATTAAAGCTGGAACGCCCCACATACGTATTTTGGGCAGCGTTCCAACAGATTTTTGTCTACGTTACGTATTCAAATTGAGACTGCATGCATTTCGAATACCTCCTATTTCGAAAGTGATTTATATATCTGTAGAGCAGTATTCCACTTAAATATGAGTGGACCAGACAACAATTTAGCCTAGGACCGGAGAAGCCTTAGTCCAGTTGCACATGCGTGCAACTACGTGTACTAGTATTTATAAAATTATTTATATATTGATTTTAAAAAATATCATAAATCACTTTGAATAAGTCTGCGCACGGATTAGATGTCTATTTGTGTTTCAGATATTGATAGCCCCGAATTTGTCGATCGATCCAACAATGAGCAAATTATGTACGGATTCAATTTCATTCGGTAGCGAATTTCCGATAAAATTAGAAAAGATTGTATGAACTACGGGAAGTATGCGGCCACTAAGTGTAGTTTACTTCAGGTTAACCATCACTTACGCTTATGTTTCGAAAGCTTTAAGTTCTGGCTTAGATTTAGGCTTAGGCGTGCAGGTTTTTCTAGTTTAACATGACCCTACTTAAAAGCACCCCGGAAAGTTAAACTGACAGAGTGCAAACAAGATTACAAAAATAGCATAAAGCAATTTGAAGATGCGACCCTGGTCTGAACTTTTAGCCCCGTTGTTTTCGCCAATGCCGATTACAGTGGGTGACCCCTCCGGTTTTATCTGTCACCATATCGCATAAGGGTTGTTTTGATCTTTCCGGAAATTCGTCTTTATGTCCATGTCTGTTTTGAGGTTTACCCTCTCAACATACGCTTTGTGTGTTGCACTGTTGTTGAAACAACATCAACAAGAACTCCTTTATTATTGATGCGATTTTGCGATATTTGAATATTGTAGACAAAAAGGACAATTTTGTGTGTAAGGCCACAAAATGTACGTTTTTCGGTTTTAAACTTTGTTCCGTCATTTTCAAAGTTGCTATCGACAACGATCCAGCAAGAACTTATATAATAGGCTAGGGATAGAGGGGATGTATCTCATCTTGAAATCTACTGATAAAACTAAAAAAAGCTTGTTTAACAGGATTTAGAATATGTTCTGCATCCTATATAAGTGGACACAAATTCTTTGATCAAATTATACCTTCCCGAAATGAAATCCTGGTTACGCCCGTGGCGTCCAGGTCTTTTGTATCTTTTCTCGAGTCGATTTGCATTTGTTGATTGCTACGTATAAACTCGTGCCGCGCATTTGCTATATTGTATGAACTGTTAGTTAAGCCGATACCATTACAGAAATATATTCCAGGGTTCACATATATATTGATATATGTCCTTGTTTTAAGGTGCCAGGTCGAGGCGTAGCCAGGATGGCGTTTCGGAAGGGTGTAACCTCGTGTGTTGTAGCTGGTGTGAAAACGTTTCCGGACTTTTAAATCCAATGGGTTGTTTTAAAATCTGCAAACAAGTGCATTTTCTTGTCTCCAGAAATTTAGCGATATTCTTTCTGGTATATGCCCGTGGTTTCAGGCCTTATACAGTCGTCTCTGTAAATTCTAAACGCCACTTTTAACTCCAGTTTCAACAATTGTAAACGCACAAAGCTGAATTTGATTAATTACGAACAACTTTGAATGCTAATACAGAGTTTAACCTCGCCACCCATTATCTTAAGCCATGCGTTGGTGTTTTATACGTCGTTGAATAGCAGTAGTAGAAATTACGAGTTAAACTGTTTTAAAGCGCTACTGTATTGGGGATTGCAATCCCGCAGGCGAACACCGTTGGTCATAGCAGGTTTTTTGTTAAGCATCACGGAAAGGTGAAGACCAATGTAAACTAGAGTTAGCTTAAGCTTTAGACTATGTTTCGCTAAAGCTTAGGCTTATGCGTAAAATAAAGCTACCGATATATTGGTTTATTCTTACGCTTAGCTTAAGGTTGAGGAAGGCTTAGGAATATGCTTATAAGTACTATTGTTATGACCCTGTTGTATACTTTGGCCACCAATGATATACAAGCAGCTTGAAGGCTGACAGACTTATTTTTTTTGCTTTAGGAACAAAAACATTACCGCTTGAAAGGGTTGGTTACGTAGGTGTAGGTGGTACGAGTCAGAAGATAAACTATACAGACCTATTCTAGGATAAACTAAAAATACAATCTAAAATACGTTCAAGACGTAAACTTAGGTACCACATTTATCATTCATTCACGTCTTGTAATATTCTGTTTCTAATGTCTATACAAACGTTTCAAATAGCATTTTGTTTTCGACATGATTCTTACGATTTGCCAAAATGTTCTATACTTTTGTTCCATTTCATTATTTCGTTTTTTTTAACTTTTTGACAATATTTTTAATGTTTTTTGCAAACATATTTGTAGAAAATATTCTTTTAATGTTCACACGAAAGACCATGCGATAGAAAAAAGAACGAGGATGGAACATCAAAATACACTATATACTTTCTTATCAGACCAGTGCCATAATTATTGGCTTTAAATTAATAACGCTGCGCTATAAATGATACAATTAAAATTGCAGTCACGTGAAGCAATAGTCTTTTTAAAAACCAGAATGTATATAATTTTGAAAACTGGATTGTTTTTAATGCATAGCACCTGTTTTAAATGGTGGTGAGCATATTTACAGCTGGCAAAACAATGTTGCGTTATTGCAAATGGACCATTTTACGGGATACTAAAAACCTTAAAATCCTTCACACATAGTCCCTTCCCACATGAACATTTTTATTTCATCTCAAATCTAATGTAAAGCTAGTATTCGAACCGTCAGTCTCTCGGTTGGAGGCGTTTTCATCATCGCATAACAAAATGCAATCGGAGGTGAAAAATACAAGAGGATCCAGAGGTTAATAAAAGTTGCCGAAGACGGAAGTGAAGCGAAATTTGGTAGTTAAAACAATGTATTATTTTGCTAAATATTAACGAATAGGTAGCTGCTATTGTACCCTTCCACTCAAATATAGAAGTTTATACTCAACCCTGAGTAAGCTATGTCTGCGCATAACGTGAATGAATACCTCCTCTAGCTTGAGCGTCAATCTCTTATAGCTAAGCGGTGATAGGATGAAATTAAAAATAATTCATACGAAAACAAATTAAGCTATACTATATGTAGTTCTCAAAGCACGCAACGACCTGATCTCAAAAGTGCATAAATTCCACTGCTATCGCATTTGAGGCCGATGTAAAGATCACGGGCGGAACGTTTTTCTGCTTAGGCTTAGGCTTAGAAATATGCTTATAATGCTGCTCCGCCGCTGTTCTTTACATTGGCGTAATTTGCGTTTGCATTTTAAACTAGCAGCTTCTATTAATAAAACTAAAATTAAACTTAAATATTTCATAATTATGCGTCTGCTGAAGGTTAATTTGCTACCGCAAGCACGGCTGTCTACGCTTCAAAAACATTTCCTACTGTTCCATTACTATTATCATTTAAGCCCATATGAAACTTAGCTTGTGCCGCATCTCGTACTCATTTCGTGTCGTTCTAGCGTTTGCGTATTTGATTAGCGAACGATTTGTTGCTCAAAAATCAAACTCCGCCACAATTGCAGCGGTACTAACGGCTAGAAGGCGTGAGGGAATGTCGTTCAACTCCAGCCAATCAACCGATGTTCGTCATGTTTTTCAGCAGCAGACCGGCTTAAACAGCCAATCAGACTCCGAGCGGAGCATAGCAACGTCGCTACCGTCTGTTTCCCGAGCAGCACGAAGGGGACCTACTCGTAGAAGCCTATTTGAACCCAACAGCAATTATAAGCCGGACTCCATTTACCCTCAGCCAAATTATACGTACTGTTTGCAGCAAGTTCGTCAATTGAAACTCGAATCCAACTTATTTTATCAGCGATTCAACCGGCGTTCGCTTCAACTGAACCGAAACAACCGAGAGCTACGAGCGGAAGAGCAGTTGAGCACGACTTCAACGCCGCTGCAAACCCGATCCCGAAGAAGTGCACAAGCTCATGTCAACCAAGTAATCTCTCGGCCGCAGCTGCATCGAAGAATTGGCAAGCTGTACTGTCGTAACGGATATCATTTAGCGATCAATTATAAACGGGTCAACGGTATTAATTCCGATCAAAGTCAATTCAGTGAGTGAAAGAGTGTGATCACCGGGAGGAGGGTACACAGGCAAAGGCGCGAGGCAAACCGTTATGGCCGTAACTCTTTCAGTTGTAATTCAACAACCTCTACCTTCAAATTTTTGTAATATAACGTGCGGCCCCTTTTTCAGCTCCTTCTATGCCGCGCCATACAAAGATACATATATCCTTGACTCCACGCCATATGAAATTGCTACCCAAAACCTAAGCTTAAGAATGAACATTACCTAAGATTAAGCCTAAGCGAAAGAATTAGTCTAAAACTTTTGATTAACGTATTGCGGTACGCAGAAAAACGTTCCACGCCTTATCTTTACATGGACCGTTTTTTCGATGAGCCTGCAAGCTTGTATGCCATAAAAAGCAATGAATATCATATTTAACAATGCAACTTCAACAGTATTATGCGGTACGCCAGGTATTAACAAAAACTGGGAGATAGGTTTGGTGATGAATACTAAAGCTTTTTCGCTTTAGTGTACATCGCTCACCACCGTCCAAAACTAAAAGTTACCTAGTGTACGCATGATATTGCGTATATAATCGCAATAATCAAATTGGTTAAACGAAATTACAGGCTGAAACTACTTTCGAAAAATTATCAAATATTTGGCTAAACCGGTAGCAGTGGATTTTTCCGCCCCCCCCCCCCCCGCACTTCTCCCAGTTTGTTATTTTCCCCTAAATCAAACGTTTTAGCCCTAAACTGAAACAGACATAATTGAACAAAATACTTGTACAGCCACACTGCAATGAACCATTCTTCTACTTTTACACCACTTTAGTATTTACTACGGGCTTAATTCAATTCGAAGCGGAGTTAAGCTGTCGCGGTAAAAGCTGTCGCAGCAGATAATTTTTACCGATAAAATCTGTCCCCTTTTGATAAATTCTGTCCGAAATTTTTTGCCTGATAAATTGTGTCCCCCAAACTATAATTATGGACATTAAGTGCTAAACGCAGAGCAGGCCTGTAGCCAACTCAATATGCTGGGTGGGGTGGGGGCTAAATTTTTTCAAGAGGAACATCAAAGCGTTTCATATGACTGGATAGCTAAGCTAAAACTTTTCCAGGGGCGAATATTTTTCCTTCAGAGCGTTCAACCCCTAACCCCCTCATGTTGACCGACCGATGCAGAGGAGAATTTCACACATGAGTATTAGCAGGTCGAGTCAAGAATTTCAGACGACGTAATTTTATTGGACATGTCAGGTAATTAGTGTAAAATTTTGAAATTTCTTAAGAACTCTTTTTGGCGCGACGCCCGCAATTTAGCAGTGCAGGGAGATAAACATTAAACTGTACGTGTGGTGTGAGTCAACTTATCGTATGTCGGTAAAGTACAATGTTTGAATTCATTTTTTACCTCGAAAATACTCAACAAAATTTTACACTAAAACTAAGATTTTTGAACAGGCAGTGGTAGAATTTTGATAACAAGATCCCGTGTTCAGTCAGCGAGCAGCGTGACGTAGATGTCGGCGTGAATTTAGTGTTTTGAATAAATCAACAGTAAACTTAAAAACAGAATATAAATTACCGGTCCAAAATACTGTAGTGACACAAATAAGACGGCGGTCCCATTTCAAACCCCAATCAATAGGAGTTCGTAGGTATCCCTAATAAGAGTCCATAAGCGGATAATCCCTAAACCCTAGATTGAGAGTCCATAATATCAATTGTCCCAAATTGTAGTGCAAATTACTCCAGCACCAAATACAGTACAATACGAAACTTTAAAGCATACTTAAGTTTTGAAAATACATATTAAGTGTAATCTTGCATCGACAGTCCCCCCTTAATTCGGGTCACTACAGTATGTGAAACAAAAGATCGATAGAAACGCGACTGGAAAGTGCTGCAACGCGTTTATTTTCATGGAAACATTTAGCTGAAGCGTTGCAAATCATTTCAAATTAAGGAGTAAAAGCTCTCTAAAAAGCGTGTTACACTTTGGCGGCTTTTGCTCTTGTTAAAATATAAAGTGTAACATAAATAACGGCCCAGGCAAAATGTTTGAGCTTTACTACCGCAGGACACTTTAATTTTAGCAAAATTTGTATAACCTTCACAAAACTTAGAATTGGTAAAAAGTGGGACCTTACGAATCTTTACACCAAAAATTTGTTAACGACTCGCGGAATTGAGCTAAGCCCGCGATAAATACTGTGCGATGTATAAAAACAGAAGTACGGTCAATTCGCTGCAATAGCGGCGAGTTAATCCGCGGTTATAGCGGAGTTTTGAATTTATTTTATGGCTTACATTCTGTCGAGTTTCACAGAGCTCACTGCGATGTGCGTTTAATAATATTTTCAGGCATTCTTGAATTCATTTCCGTTACATTTGGTCTCATTGCGATTCGAGGGCACGAATCTGGTCGTTATTTGTGTATGAATCGCAAAGGACGCCTGTATGGCTCTGTAAGTTAGGCCTGTATTCTTAAATGTGTGGAGCTCTAGCTTCTATCACCAGTCGATGATAAAATTTGTTAGATATACTCAGGTTACTTTCGAACCAATGAATGTTGAAGTTTGAAATGAGTTAAATCACGTTTCGCAATATCGGGGTGTAAACAGGACTTAATTTCGCAGGATGTAAGCTGAAGCAAACTCATTTAAGAGCGAGCTTAGCGAGCTAAAAGTTTGATATCCGAAAACCAACAGATTATTCCAAACCACGCTGTATACTGTACCCGATGAGAACCTGTAAAACAAAACTTTTTTACGAATACTCCCTTTTCAGAAACGTTTTGATGGTCGATGTATATTCATTGAGCGAATGCTTGAAAATTTCTACAACACCTACGCGTCTTGCGCATTTTCAACCTCTCCAAACTATGAATGGTATATAGCGCTCAACCGGCACGGGAAACCACGAAAAGGCTCAAAATCCCAACGGCGTAAACGCTACGCCCAATTTCTAGTGATCCCTTCAAAAACAATTAACACCAGCCCTCAATTCAAATGGTCACTGACAAACAATCACCGATCCAAATTTAAACCCAAGCCAGAAATTGCCGTTGTACCCCCTTCCCAATTTTTGGACGACTCACAACCTGCGAAAAATCACAAGAAAGCAATGCATAGGTTACATTACCGCCGGCGTAGCACAAAATGGTATTAAAAACCGCTTAAAAAATTCATCAGAATATTCTCATGCCATACTTTTGAGAAGCATATGATGTTTGAAGGAATATACAGAGCTATAGCAGCATTGAGAAATCAGCTTAATAGCACCAAGCACAACCGTTACCAAAACACTTGCCCTGGATCACAAGTATAAAGGCGAGTTATCTTTAAATGAGTACTTTCTAAATCTAAAACTCGATGACCTATATATAAATGTTTAGCCCGACTTTCAATTCAGGTAAAATTCTAAAATTTAAATCAAACTAGCGTGATGGTCAACGTGTTTTCGGTTTGGAGATCTGCTTTTTATTACGGGGGTTTCGAGTTTCCAAAGATATTGCTCCACCACTGAATGCGCATTATTTATTTGACTTCATGTCCTGGAGTATTATATATATAATATTCAACAGTGTACTGTAAACAGTTTAAAAACAACCCAACTGATTGGAGAAAAAATGCTATTTAGAAATATAAAAGAGAGACTGAGATTAAGTTCTACCTTATGAAACTGATATTAACTTTAGGCTCATGATACTTCTAGAGGTGGCCCGTTTTCGACTAGGGCTGCAATACAGTAAGGTTTAAGCGAAGGCTTTAAACTATTTATTGTTCCCGCTTATTCAGGCCGAGTTTTACACTATATATCGTTATGTTGAGGTTAAATTTAGGCTTTATGACATGCCTCGGCTATTAACTTATTCTTTATGTGGGAAAACGTTAATATATTATTGGCTCGAAATAGACCGTGCAGTAGCGTAAACATATTCCTAATCCTGAGTGCGAAGATAAGCCTACAAATCTTAGCCTATACTAAGCAAAAAACTACTCTTAAGCATGCTTCGTGGCATGTCGCGCGGAAAGCGGCCGCTTTTATCTATGCACGGGCCCATATCGTTAACAATGATACAGGAAGCCCCACGTTGTACAGGACCAAAACCATTCACCGATACTGATCGAAAAACCTCACATGCATATCCGATTGCTTAATGTACGATTATTTTTAGCTAACCTATACTTGGAAACGAAACACTTGACATTGAGTATAAAATGGGCGAGCAATATTTTTGTTACATATCCATGTTTATTATACTGTGATTTTTACCTATATATTTTATTTTATATCTGTTAAAAGTAAACGCAATTATAATATCCATAGAATGATAATGCTAAGCATTTGGCAGGTGTTTGAACCAAAACTCTACCAAACTCAAAAGTAAACTCTTGTATCATTTTAATAGATTCTAAACGTCCGGACATCCAAAAACACAGACACGTTTTAAAATATATGTATTTCATAGATTTAGTGAAATATACAACAGCACAGAAATAACGGGCCATGTTAATTATAGGGACTTGCCTTGGGATTCAGTGGCACTGTGGGATATAGACACTGGAAAACTTAGGTATAGGCTTAGGCTTAAACTTAGAAGGCAGGCGCCTATATTTAACGTGGGTTGAAATATACAACCATAACACAATCCGCCATATTCTGAACAAACCATATACTGGTTATTATATTTTTTGAGCTCGCACAACCAACTGTGTACAGAGATTGTCAGATATGAGGGCCCAACAGTAGGTGAAATAAAGGAGCCTGAACTACTTCAAGATTGTCATAAAGTTGAGAAGCGGACCTCCAAATAGAGGTCAACAAAATCTGCCGGGGCCAGAGCGGAATGTGAAACAAAACAATATGATAATATAAATGATGTTGAATTAGGTAATAAATTTTGACAATATATACAAAAGTGTTATCAAAAACTTATTTTTAAGCCTTTTTTGCCAAATTTAGTGCATTAGCAATCAAATTGCCCAAAAGTTACACACAACTTTAGTTTGGCCAATGTTACTTTGAAGGCGTACCGCTTTTTGCATGACTCCAATAAATAGAGTAAGCGTAGGCTTTAGGGTAGTTTTTTTGCATTAGACTTATATTTAGGCTTAGTTATACGCTTATAGGGTTAGGAATGTTTTTATACTACTGCCTGGCGTTTCAGAGTAACGTTGGTCCAAAATTTTTTAAATCCTTTCACGATTACATACATTGTCAAAAGAAGAGCCTTTTGACCCAGCAAACGCTATCCGAATACCATCGGGAAGTATGGACCACACGCATGATTGAACGACGCCGTATTATGGATGGTAAGTCGATGAAACAAATTTCAACGCTTTCTTGGAATATCCACTATTATGACTACCAAGCGTATAGATCACAGCAAATGCTACGTAACTTGAAGAAATCCGTAGCCGCAAAACGGACACCATAAACTTGTCAAAACGTCCGAAAAATCTAAAAATATACATAATAGTTATTGTGTATACTAAGATTTTAGTAGAATTTTAAGACCTATGACACTTATACTAAGATTATGCCACAAAATTTTTTGAAGCGCTCAAACGTTTCACTTTTCGCTTAACCTTGTTAATTTTCTAAAATTTTTGGTAGTTTTTGAAAGTATCTACAACAGTTCTAAGTAAAACAATAATGATCATAAAAGTCCATGTTTGAGGCAATCAATCTTTTATGTTGTGATCGTAAACGAACTGAAAAAATATTTTTCTAGTCTCTCCTTCTGCATATATTTTTTATAATTTATATTTTACTTCCAGTCGATAGGAAAATAAACGAAACCCATTTTTTCATTCTCAATACTTTTTTCTCAAAAAACACCGGTCATAATAACATATTGCATAATTTCGTACATGTGTGTGCACATATCTATTTTTAAAGCCAAAACGTATAGAAACGCACTTTGAGTACCACTTCAAGTATTTTGGCAAAATATAAACCAACAAATACATATATAAGCTGTAAGGACGCAAAAGCAGTGTACAGTATTGTTTCAAGACGCAGTCGTTGCAAATCCGAAAGCCATTAACCTCGACTTGCATATGTATAATAATAGGTAAAATGCAAATATCAAACAATCCACAAACCTAAGATTCAGAGAAGTTGAACAACTTACTCATGAGATCTTGCGCTCTGAATGCTACTGCGTTACACATTGAGCAACGTTGCCAAGAACTTCCAACAATTGGTAGAAACGTCAAACTGCAACGATCTGAAACAAAGAATTTACTGAAAATTGTCAAAACAAGTCCATGGCTAAAGGGCGGCCCAACTCACAAGGTGGAGAGGTGAGAATCTTACACAACTATGTATCTCCACAACTTTTTGCTCTCTCATATACGTATACTGTGAAGCTGTGTTAGAAACGGTTAGATTTTTGCAAAACTTATGTAGTTATGAGTAATCACACATGTTCGAATTTGAAACTGTGATAATTTTCAGGTTATTGTACCCTCGCAAACCTCATATATTCCACTCAAGCGAAAAACAAAAACAAGAATCATTCACACTTACTAAATCGATGTCCAACCTCACAACACCAGTATTTCACATCGCAACCAGATTCAATTTCACATTCTGAAATGCTAAACAACAAAAATCCTTAGACAAAAACACAGTTTCATGATCAATATGCCCTTTCGCAAAAATATTCATTAAGTTTTACATCCTTGAAAGCTGATATTTTGGCTAAACAGTTTACTTAAAATAATACCCATTGAACTAAAATCTTGACTACGAGCCAACATCTGCCACCTAAATTAAATCCTTCTTAATTGTTAAAAAACATAATGTACGTTTACCTCTGCTGCCGCAAAACCAACACTTAGGAGCTTCAAATTCATTGCACACTCTTGTTGCCCCATTAAACTCTTGTTTCAAAAAATCACGCAATTCGTACTCCTTGCTCAAAGCTCTGAGAACACCGAACGCTGCATAAAATGCCTGCTGATAATCAACAGAAATATCGCTGTGCTTCATATCAGGACTGCAAGAGTTACTGTGGATACCGAAATGACGTAAGTTAAATTTGTTATAAATCTGTCGACATAATGTTTCCGCTTGCCGTAGAAGCAAATACTGGTCAAATTCCAATATTTTCGCCTAAAAAGCAAATTATAGAAAATAATAAGACATTTCAACGTAAAAGGCCCTCTTCAGACCTACTCTATTACTAATTTCCAGCAGTCGCAATTCCTGGAGAAACGCGGATCCACCCATGTTCGGTAAAAATTTGCTGCTCCTACAAGACCTTTTTGCCACTTGTTAGTAATATTGTTAGTTACAACGCTGCTACATTATGTCATATTAGGAAATCTGTTATATTTAAACGCATCAGGTATTTAAGTATTTTGAGGACACACAGGTATCGTAGTCTCTTACCGAGAATACACTGTTTTATCCAAAAGTGTGATGGAACGCGATGGTCGACTTAAAATTTTTAAAAGTATACGCCTCCCTACAATAAATAAACCAAATATAAATTCTGAAACATGCCTGTAAACGAACAACAGCAGTGTTCAAATTTCCTTCTCTTATCGCAGAGATGGTAAGTAACGTCCTGAAAACACATGAAAGCATATTATGTATAACAAAAACTTTGTCTAACGGCGATTTTCACATTTGAAAATAACCCAAATTTCCACCATTCAGTCACTGATGCAAATAATATTTGAAACAGAAGGTAAATACTTCACCCTCGATGGCGCTCAAAAGTTAAATATACTGATATACCTAAACCTAAGTGGGAGTCGAAAATCAAGTTGAGTAAAATTACAGAAACACCATAGGTTTTATATCTGAAATTTAACTAATATTAGAACTTAGTAACATTAAATTTCAGAGCCAAAATTGCCTACGATTCCAACATCGAAATCGGTGGAAACAATTTCTCTAAGTACTTGAAAATCGAACTGGGGAGCAGTTGGTTATAAAGGTCGGCCCTCTACTCTAATAAATAATCCGGGTTTATACTCACCGTGCGAGCCGAACTTCATTATCCAAGGGTGCGATTTCACTATTTGACGAACGCAGCTTAAGTTTTTCAGCATTTGATAACACATCAGCAACGTCTTTCGGCATCTGATTGAACGCAAAGTGACGAAAAACCATCAAATAATCACCCAAATCTCTTGGTTCAACTTAAACAAACACTGATAGTTATCGCAATTACAATAAGCCATGTTACTCATATTAACGAAATTTTAACCTTTAAGAATACAACAAATTATTCTAAAGTGAAAAAATCTTAAATCTTTTAGTAGACACCACGTCTTTCCGGAATAAACAATCAATAGCACTAATCAACGACACAACTAAAGACTGTTTGTATGGCAGGCGGGTGTGGCAAGGATTTAAGAGGTAAATAAAACAGCATTAAAGTACATATAATTTTTATTTCAGACATAAACAATAATTGAATTAAAGTGTAGAACGCTGAGCTTGCTCAATCCGACCAACAAGTTAACAATCTTTTGGCTCCTTGTTTTCACTGGCTTGGAATCATAATATTATAATAAGCAACAAACCTTGATTTCGTTGTACGTGAAACCGTTGTACAATAACTTCAATAGAAAACGCCAAATCAATTGTTAGCTAAAAGATATACTGATAAAAATATAAAGCAACACGACATACACAAAAATTCTTGAATCTGCAAACTTTGTTAGCAATTTTATGCAAACACGCCCGTTTTGACGATTAATTTCAGAACATCTCATCTCGTTAAGTTTTTGAAATTAACCTACAATAGATAGCTGTCTTTAAAGTAGTTTCTTAACAAATACAATTTTTGTTCAATATGTTCTGTATCTAGCTGCAGAATAAAGGACTGGGCTGTTGCGTTAAATGACGTCGATTTACCTTATTACGGAAATTACATTGCTACGACTCTGGTATTATCTCACGAACACCAAAACGCCAAAGCCAGAATTACATACGTACTAGTGCAGCTGCAAGGGTTTGAAAATGTTAAATAATTTTTCCAACAGCTGTGACATGCCCAGGTCTATTACACTGTTTACAAATCTATAGCTATTCCCTATGTAATTCTTCAAAACATCCTTGAATCACACTACACTCAATATGTTTAACAGAATAATTATGGTCGCAAAAATAATATAATGGAGTACCTCAAGACAAAATGAGGACAAACCTGCGATTTACTGGTCAAGTATCGACCTTTTGACCGTCTCTCCCGTGTTGTATATGCGACAAAAATGCCATTTTGAGATAATTGAGCAGTCAAATATTCGTACTGAGGGTTATCATTGATATGCGACGACAGCATGAGTTCAACTGGTATTACTGTTAAAGGATACGTTGAACCTAAAACACAGAATCCGTTAAAAACAACTTTAAAACAGCCATTAATACATAAAACCGAGATTTCGACAAAACTAAAATAATTCCAGATTGAAATAAAATTTCTCAAAATATTCTATTTTTCCCGTCACGACAACAACCGCTGTAGTATAGTTTTTGCCCTCAATAAATATTATTTACACCATAATACTATTACCCCTATTATATTTTTAACCCCAATAGGCTATCATATTTTTACTTCCATCATACTTTTAAACCACACGCTACCATTGTACAACCCCAAAACTGTAATTATATTTTTACACCTAATAGCTATTATAACTTTTATTCCATTCACGTAAAACGCTTTTTAACCCACCCTGCCACGTTTACACGTAGTAAGCATCCTATACCTAGCCAATTTTTGGATACAGCACACCGAAATAACGGCAATATGTATCTGAGGGGACCCTGACACTAGATCAAAATTTAGTATTTATTATCATGAACATTGCATTTGACGTTTTGCTTCCTTCGCTTGCGTGGTTTTTTGTCATTTCTATTGCGAGTTCACTGTTATGAATCTACCAAAGTGTAAAAATGTGCGTATCAAGTGTTACTTTTGTTTTAAAACGTAACGCGGGCTCGAGCCGAGGACGATGAGTCTGAGCTGATTCTTAGAAACTGAGCTGGTTGCAGCTCTGGGGTAAAAACAGGATGGGGATAAAAATGTGATCGCCTATTGGTAGTAAAAATGTAATAAAAGGTAAAAACATGACGGGAATAAAAATATTATAATGGTGTAAAAATATGATTGGGTAAAATATAATAACGTAATGCGGTTTCAAATACGATACCACAAACCCGGCCCAAATATTTTTTCTTGTTAAACAATTTATATATTATCATTTGAAGCAGTTTACAGAACTGAGTTGAATGGTGATAGTTGTACGCCATCTGGCCATTAGTTAATGAGTTATGGTGAAATAACAGTTTTTACACTCGGCCATCTATCTGGCAAGAAGCCACATCAGTTATTTGACTATAACAGTCAAATACGCCATCTGACCATTAGTTAATGAGTTATGGAGAAATAACGGTTTTGACACTCGGCCATCTATCTGGCTAGAAGCCAAATCTGTTATTTGACTATAACATGTCAAATAATGGTCATATTGCAATAAGACCGACATTACTTGACTCAGCTCATAAGTAATAGATAAACTGTTCAGGTTTGTGCCAAATTTGTCTGTCCAAAAAAGAAACCTTAAGATTTCAGAAATCGAATTTTTAAAAAATTTAAATCTCAATTCGCCATGATTGCATTTCTTCAAGTGTGATAAAACCCGTGCTTGCAAGCTACATCTTATGCAAGGTGCGACTGGAAATAATTCCAAGTTAAGCAGTACCATATAGAGCCCTTCACGAAAATTTTGCTGCGGATGCGGTGGGACTCAAACCGTCGACGTACGGATTATCGGTCCGCTGGTCTAACCACTGAGGTACGCAGCCATGCAAACTTTTCGCTACAATGGCAATATATACCGTGCGTTTGGTACTACAAGATACGTATATGAATACGCCGCTAAACCGTCTGTGCTGGAGAGCGTATCTCACATTTCCCATCCGATACCGCTAGGTAATTCTAAGTTAAACAGTACCATATAGAGCCCTTCACGAAAATTTTGCTGCGGATGCGGTGGGACTCAAACCCTCGACGTACGGATTATCGGTCCGCTGCTCTAACCACTGAGCTAAGCAGCCATGCAAACTTTTCGCTACAATTGCTCTATATACCGTGAGTTTGGTACTACAAGATACGTATATGAATACGTCGCGAAGCCGTCTGAGCTGGACAGCGCCTCTCAAATTTCCCATCCGATACCGCTGAATAATTCTAAGTTAAGCAGTACCATATGACAGCACCAGACAGAGAATCTTTTACCGGAACCGAGTATTAGACCGGATATAGCATCTTAGTTTTGCAGTGTTAGAAATCATTTTCGTTTCGCAACAGTTGGAATTAATTGCTATCATTGTGTTTTCGTTTTTACCTTAGTGTGGAAAACTTAGCTTCTTGACTTACCCGGAAATGCTATCGCAGGTAGATGTTCGCATGCTGATCGCGAGCGACGTTTATTCAAAGTGCTTAAGAAACAAAACTCAATCTTTAAAAATAGCTTAAGACGTTTTAGGAATTCCGGTTCCGAAACGCATCTTGGGCAGATTGCAAAAACAAACTAGTCCTAAGAACCAATTATTAACAACTATCATCAAATACAGTAAGTGATTCACCGTTCTTTGATCCCTTTAGATTGGCAACTTTAAACAATGAAATCACGTCGCTACTCCATATTAAGAGGTAATCATTACGCCATGAAATTCCTAAAAATAAAACCGTTATTATCACCATCAAAACCCCGACATAAACGTCTGCGGAGCATGCGGATGAACATAGCCTATGATAAAAAATTTGTTATTGCGGCGAACGGTGCGGCGGAGCGGAAGAGCTTTCGCTTAAAGAACTAGAGCTTTCAAGTTTTGACAATCCCTACGTCAGGTTTTCCAGGTGTTTAGTTAACAAGACCAGGAAGTTCCCGATCGATCCTGCATAGATTAATGCCGCTTTTAATTCAACTAATTGGCTTAGAAAGCCCAAAACCATGGTAAGGTTCCTACAACACAGAAAATGACCACCAACAGATAATAAGACGCTCAAATCTACAAAACTTACCTCCTGTGGCAACAGCAGAATCCACTTTGAGGTCCACAGAACTCACAATCGATACTTCATCGTGCGCTAAATTTAAACTACTTCGGGATTCCGATGATATACCGACTTGAAGTAATTTCGCATGACACCTTCTAGCTACCACTACACGAAATCCCTAAAAACCAAATTCTAAAAAAACTAAAAATTTATACTGACTTATCTTCTAAACACCGTTTCAATTTAATCCGCACGTGTGAACGCAGTAACAAGGCACTTGAATTTCGTGTATCTGGATTTCGATTGCCCAATCAGAAACTGTGTTGCTGAGCGCCTCTTAATTTAGACTTTTTGAATTTAATGAAGAAGCTTAATTTATTCAAATATCAAATTTGTTTGATATTTCACGCCTACGTCGATGATGACGGCACTAGTTTTTACAATTTAAGCACTAAATAGAAATTATATCGGTATGAAAACGTTTTCTTGACAAGAAATTTCGAGTAATAGCTTCTTTAAGGAAATTGTTTCTTGCAGCTGAAACTTGCAGTTTTAAGTTTTTCAAGAATTTATTCGAAGGGCTTGCAGCTGTAATTGATGAACTAATACCATGAATTAAAGCCCACGTCTGAACAACATTGCACGTCGAATTAAATTATCATTTGTAGCTGCAAATATTTCGTGCAAGTGCTGCGAGTTCTCATAAAAAAACTTGCACGTGCGAATAGGGATTGACGGATAGTTGGTTTCAATTTCACTTAACCGTTCTTTCACCACTATCATAGAAAATATTAAAACAACAAAAATCCTCAAAAATAGTATTAAAATTAACAACCCCGCCTTACTGTGCGTCCTGTAGAAACAACACAGATATAAATACGTTATTGGGTTCTTGACTACCCTTTATTCAAAGTTCACTAGCATGCTATGTTCAAAACTAGCTTACAGCACTCCCACAGGTATCCTGTAGCATCAACGAAGAAACGGGCACATTGTTCGGCTCAAGTAAACAGCATTCAGCGCCAGACATTGTAAACATTTCATTGTTAACAAAACAACATCGCAATTCTACGCTACCGTCCGTGAAACCAAATAGCAATAAAGCTAAAAAAATTGCAAATTTTACAAGTATTGAATATTATAAGCGTACTGCCGGATCTAGAAATTTTCTACAGTGCGCGAGATGTAAAATTAATAAAAGTTCGCGAAGCGAAGCGAGCAAGAACCCATAGTACAATAATATTTCTGCTAGTTAAACTATAGTTACCCTTTCCTTCTGATATCGTCACCCCATCTGCTATAGTAACTTTAGCCGATGATTTCAGTACTGTTTGATGCTGAATGCTTAGCACATCCCTGAAACAAATTTATTACTTGAAATCTAACGTTTAAAACCTTGAAATTTAACATGAGTTACAAAATGCAATAGCTTTCCAACTATGACATTGTATGAATTTTTGACTAAATAAAATGAATTTGTGTAGCAGTCAAATCGAACAGTCAAACAAATAAAAAATAGAGAAAGGATTTTGGAATAAACATGGTGCCAAAATTTCAGCAAAAAAGCTACACTTATGGTCGATCGTATCAGCTTCTCTAGAGTCGCCAATGTGTCCTATTTCGCTTAAACGTTCTCACTCAACGATAGATAGATAGATAGATAGATATGAATTAAAAGAGACCACGATGTGTTTGCACACAGTTGGTCCGTTACAGAGTCTCTGAAAACAAGGAAGACTAAACTATAATCTTAATGACTCTGTTACGAACCTATTCAGTTTTTATATTATTGTCAATTTAATTCAGCCTGTATGATCTGTAGACTCGATACGGAACTGCGCTATAAGCCGAACATCTGGTTAAGAGGTGATCAACAGATTCTTCCTCCATTCCACAACAATAGCCAATACTCAAATTAGAGAGTCCTATTGTATACATATGCTTATTTAGACGACAGTGTCCAGTAACTATTTGCGTTAGTAATCTAACAAAAGTTCTATTAACTCGCACAATGAAGCTAGTGTATTTTGGCTCCTACTACTAAAGAATATATTCGTAGTTCGGCAGGTGTTCAGCCATAGCCATCGTTGGATAGTGTGTGAAATACCCCAATTTCGAATCATATTTTCTTTTGTCTTTGTGGTACGCCTATAACAGGTTCTCGTACAGTAAACTTCATTTGAGCTCCAATCCTAGCTAATGCATCATCCATATAAATTCCATAACTTGCTGAATAGTCTGTAATCCATATAAGAAAGACTTTATTTGCAGCTAAAAGTTCGTGTAGGTGCCTTAGGTAGCTCTTAGTTATTCTGGAGGTGCTCCAATTTCTATCAAGTGTCTTAAGGGCAGCTTGACTATCTGGTCTAATGACAATTATTTTCTATCTAACACCTCGTCAATTAATTCTGAGACAACTTCATCAATAGCCAAAATTTCTGTTCGGTAAATTAACGAAAATTGTCCCAAGGAGGGAGATAAACTTAATACATTACAAATGAAAACACCAGCCCAGGTGCCTCTGTGTTACTCGATTCTAGACCCATCAGTGAAACATTCTATATCGGCTACAGGACGATGCTCTCCACTAATCATTACCATCCATGAACAGGTATTTATATGTTCTTTAATATAGAGAAAAGGTTGGTACGCTTACAAAAGGAATTCTCTTTAGCACTATGCTAGAAATTTCTCCATGACCTATAAGGTGGCTTTTCCAAGATTTGCAAGAACGAAGCCTTAAATACCATCCGGCAGCTTCTTTAAAGACCGCTATATTTATAGGTAAAACACTAAACATAATTTCTAATGACATTTGAGCTGTTGACCTCAAGGCTCCTAATGACTGATTCTGATAATGCTAAAGCTACTCTATCTATTTTAATAACAAGTACATTGTTACTCTTCGATGGTTGAATTTTCAAACCATTCTGCCGCCACCACTTGCCTACTATTTTTAGCGACTCATTTCTTCGTCTGGCAACTGTACTAGGTTGTAAGTCTGTACAAAGTATTGAAGCATGATCAGCATAGGCCTGACAAATAATGTTTTCGATTCTTCAATCAAAAAATCCGTAACCATCACCCACAAAAGTGGTGAGAGAACTCCGCCTTGCGAACATCCTCTTCTCGCTAGTACACTTCTATTGCTACATCCTATTTTTGCATTAATGAACCAAAAATAATTCAATATCAATACACAAAAACACTAAACTGCACTTACGCTGAGTTTTGAGTCGAATATCGCCAAAGTAAAACGTGTCCACTTTGTTGAATTGTAATAACTAAGTCCATTGCGGCATCAAACGGAATGCATGACAGGTCTAAACAGTCATAACATGAGTTCAATAGTATAATCCGAAGTGGTTACAATATTTGCAACAACCACCAACTGTACTATTTGAATTTACTGTCGTTGGGAATCAGTTTGTTCCCTTTTGTTCACGTAACATTATAAGCACAAAAATACCAGGGCAGACATCTTAATTTTGTAGACAGGATAACACTTCACCATTATTATATCCTCAAGCAGCGTAATACCATGTGGTCCTAAAGTAGGTGTACCTCCTCTCTGATTGATGAGAGGGTATTAACTATATACATCCTAGATTGAGATACAAATATAAAACAGCATCGACAACCGATCAGGGTCGTTCTTTAATCATAACGGCTTTGCTTAACAGTAAGCCGTAAAACCCACCTCAATAAGGGTGCGGGCAAAACAAAACACAGTAAACGTGATACTTACATCGCATTTATTACACTTGGTTGTACCAAGAGTGGATGATCACTGTTTATTACAAAAGTGTCCAACTGGGTACATTCTGTGTATTAAAGAATGTACCCCGCACGCGTTGCGTTTTTGGCCTACCCCCCTTGTTAAGGGGGGTCTTTATGCAGTTTTATATCGTAGTAAAGGAGGAAATTGTAACCCCCCCTTGTTTAAGGGGGGGTAGGTGTACTGAAGCATACTGTTAATCTCTTGCTTAAACCCCCCTTGTGGAGGGGGTCGATCAAAAATGCAACACGTGCTGGTACATTCTTTAATACACAGAATGTACCCAGTTGCACACTCTTGTTATAAAGAGTGATTATCCACTCTTGGTTGTACTTACCATGAACCGCAACAAACTTCAACAACCCATCCACCTTGACAAGTTGTTGGAATACTGGATGACTTGAAACTTGGTTAAGTGCCAAAACGCTGTCCATGCAACCAATATTGGCACCATTTTGACGATAAAAATCAACAATCATTGAAGTAAACGAATCATCACAAGACCAGCTGTCGTATTTATTTTGTGTATACTGCATGACATGCCCATCAGCGGTTAATGCAAGCAAGCGAGTGCTGAAACAACGTAACTACCAGTTTCATGTCGATGGAAAGAAACGGGTAAAAGCAGGTACATTGTGAGTGCCATGCATTTATAGACTTGATTGGTGCTGTTCTGTTACATTAGCCGAAAAATGGAAACTGTCACTCTCGCTCAGCAAAACACATACTAACTTTATAGTAACAGAAATTACCATACAATTGTTGATCTTAACGGACCCAAATTTCCCTAGCATGGGTTTTCCCGATAGTCATCGGTGAACATTGATGAAATATTCAAGCCTCATCATCAAGGACGAATCTAGAAGGCAATCCTGGGATCGATCGACCACCAGATCCCAGCCAATTAAGTTTTAACAGTTGAATACAAAAATCGCATCTGGCTTTTTCGCCAGCAAGTTTGTATTGGAGTTGTCACATGTTTTCACTCTTGATTACCCAAGCATTTTGCATACAACTAGCGCGCTTCGCTCGCTACACAATTAAGGCACAAAAGTGCACTTTTTCACAAGTTTGAATGCAAACCATGCGTATCGCGTCTCGTTCGTGAAATTTTGTTTAATCGGTACCAATATAGTGTACGTGTGGACCAGGCCAACATCACGTCATAATGGTATAAATCGAAGCTAATTTTAATCTAATGGTCCCGCAGTTTGGTTTTCGGAGGGTTAAACGTAGGCATGGCTCGAACAAAACTAATTTTGAAAAGTCCATTCGAGCAAACTTTCTTCAGAAACTTGAATACAATGGGGTTCCTTCTTGCAGGTCAGAATGGTGGTTTCGGATACCCTAGATGCGGCACTGACTTGTATACAAAAAATTTAACCTCGGTCTCCCACCAGAAAATCTAGATCCCTCAATGCTCATTACTACTCTACTGTGCAATCTGTTTATGGTCAACAGACCTACACTATTTTCCTGCTTAAAATCCGAGAAATCCCGAGCATAACAAGGGCTAGTAACATTTTTGCTAAACTATTATGAAATATAGCGTACCATACCAGCCACACATTACACCATAAGATAACTAAGCCACAAAATATTACTTGAGACCAGAATATAAAGACTAAAAACCATTAGAGTTAAAACCGGTTCTCAAAATGTATTACTAAATCAGATAAGCGTCCAAAAGTATTTATCTCGAGGTCAGCACATATTAAAGACTTCAACAAACTCACTGATTGGTAGCTGATCTTCCAACAGGAACCAACTTTATAACAACCGCTCGTTCACAATTATCCACAATCCGTGTCGGAAGAAATGCTGAATTCAAAACGATATCAGACGAAGCAGCTGAAAAATAGAAACAAATCAATGACTTGCGGTGACACTAGCAAGCATCAGAACTAATGTTAAATTAGGATCATGAAGTTGCAGCTGCAAAGTCTATGAATGAATTTTTTAACAAAACTTGCAGCTGCAAGTTTTTGTTGCAAAAACATTCATGCGTGAAGAAGGCTTTTTTTCGAAATTTGTTGACTTGAAAACGCTATGAAACCCTACAATTTGTATCTCGTGCTCAAAGATGTAAAACAAGTCCAGTAATAAATAAAAGAAGTTCGATATATTTGAATTATTAACTCAAGATCTTTGAATAAATTCAAAAAGTTTAAATTATTTGGCCAATTATTTCAACAACCACCCGACGTCAATGGTTCCGGTTGTCCAATCAAAGTTAAAGTGATTTGCAAGTCTAGTGTGTTCACACGTTCGAATTTAGTTTAGTAGCATAAATCGGTGTTGAAAACAAAACCCTGATTATTGTATTAACTTGCCGCGTCATTCGCTAACCCGAAATACTTTACGGTTTAAAACAAATCTTACCAAGACACATGGTGTTTTACTGCGGAGACAGCACAGTTTAATGCAAAATCATTCGCAGTACTTTAAAACAAATCGAAACCCTAACTTACAGTAACCGCTCGGGCATTGCTCAATCAACTGGCGACGAAAATTAGATTTCAACACCGAATGCGAAGCTTTCGGGTCGATTTTCTCAATTTCCAATGACATTAGTTTCGTTTCCAGCCGTGTTGCGATTGACGATGAGGTCGACGGAAATTTGTCATGTCTGGTAGTGCTCATTGGGTTAAGTTCCTAAAATTGCAAATTTCAAAGCTGAGTGCCCTATTATCACTTAGCAGTAGCAAGTGTGTATAACGATCATAGACGACAGTATACCATAGTTAGATTTGATAATTTAGTAAGTACTACTTAGAAAACACGTACCCAGTGAAAAAACATGGAATAGCGGAATTTTGTTCAATAAACCGCTTACAACTAAACTACGGCAAGTTAACCACTTAAAACTACAGGACAGCGAGTTAGGTGTGACTAAACTGCCTATGCAACTCATCTTTCGGTTACAAATGGACGAGATCTCTGAGAAAATTGTTTGACTTAAAAGAATTATTCTAGCGCTATCCAAAACACAACTTCGGCTAAAAACTGACCAATAACATAACATATTTCTCAAACAGCAACGACAAGAGATTAGACGAAACAAACTGAACACAAGAGCCAGCGCGTTGTAGAGCCGATCGAACAAGGTCTTCACCAAATTTTTTAGTTAAAAGCTGATGACCTAAGCAACTGCTTACTGACACGTTTTTACTCGGCGCACTCATGTTAGATTAGTTGTAATAGTAGTAAATTGGCTATAATCTTGAAATTTAAATGATAAACTAGTTACACAAACAGGGAGATTACCTTCTCTCGTAAGGACATCTTTGCATTTATTGGCTGAATAGTACATATAATTGTAATTATAAGAATTTTTCTTTTCTCAACTAACAATTCCCGGTTGTAACTGGTAAAAATACGTACGCAACAGCTGTTAAAAGTTAATTAAAACTCGCCCAACTGTCGTAAAAATATAAAAATCTTTGGTGCTAGGCAGGGTGTAAACGGATAGTAAAAATAACGAAAATGGATAGTGATCGAAATAAAGAAAACGGATATTGAAGTATAGTATAAACTTCAAATAGGTTTTATTTCTCTGCCAACACAATTGAGCCGTGCAAATGTTCAACGGGGCTTTTTATCAACGTCCATCCAGTTATGGTAAAACACAAAAACATCGATTGTTGCGCATTTAAGCAATTCATTAGTTTTCGTTATTTGAGTATATGCTCGACAACATATAAACGGAAAGATTTTATCAATTCATACGTTTCGTTAATTCAGATATATGCTCGACAACATACGACTAGCAAAATTTTATTTCCAATAAAGTATAAACTAATCGTTAATTTTAGCAAATAGAGCTAAAAGTAAAGCGAAATTAGGTATTTTAAATGGTGTTTAAATTGTTATTTAAGCAAATACCTGTAAGGTACTTTTAAATCTTATACTTTCTTTTTTAATTAAAAATCTCGGCAATTTTTTCATCACAATTGTACCAAAAGTTAAGACACAACATATCAAATTAATGAAATTTGTGAAACTACGCAAAACATCAAAACAGAAATTGTTGGAAACTTTGGCAGACATTCTACCGGAGCCGGAGCTCGAATTTCTGCGGCGCCAGACGTTCGGTTTTACCCTGGTAATGACAACTCCTGAGAAACACCTGCTTTTTAGCCTGTCTCGGATTTGCTAATACACTATTTCAGCCATAAGATATTCCTCGCCCTGCAGCGGTAAACGCAATCTTTGCATTGTAACAAAGACTAGTCACAGGGAAGAAAGCACTTCGAAAAATTTTACTCGTAAAATACTGACATTAAAGATTATAGTATATACTGGTTAAATTGTCAGTAATATTAGTTAAATTATTATTAGCGTTTGCGAGAAGTTTTTGTCATGATGAGCGATGAGTAATCTTCAGTTGAGTTGGAAACACGGTCTACTATGAAAAAATGGTCCAAAAAGTCGGTTTGCAAAATTTTAAGCCTGCCCGCCAGGACCCCCAGATCATCTTGGGGGCCCCCAGGAAAACAGCCCCCCCCCAGCAAAATTAGCTGCCCGCCAGGAAACTCCTGGGGGCCCCTCCAGAAAACGCCCCACGGCGGAAATTTTCAAGCTGTGGAGAAGCCAGTATATATAATATATATAAATATATATATAAACTCGAAATTACAAACGACACAATTTTGCTGATGGTGGCAAACATGTTCTTCGAAACGAGCCAGGCAACAATAGGCATTGCTAATATGCTAATTGAGAATTGCTTGGAGCCACTCTTGATTTGAATCATATCACTAAACTCGTTATCACTGGCTTCTATGGGCGCCATTGCATCCGACAGCTCACAAGTCGGGGATCGATATCATCACTTGGTCAACCATTATCAGCCTAGGGATTCAGTAGGCGTTGGTGACAGATCTTTGCCAGAATAGTCAACTTCATCGAAGCATGAAAAGCTTCTTCGTAGATGTTCACATTTTTATTATTATTGTTTCACTCGTGTTTCAAAAAGGCGCTTATCAGTTCGTCAAGCAAGGCAACAATCTGTGAAACAGTAATATATAATATACATAGATGACCAGATGTTGCGAACGCGCGTACGGGACATCAACGTGTCTTAAGGTCCTACAAGAATGTTGAAACCGGCTCTATGCACATTACGTAATTCATTTAAATTCGTTTCGTTTATTGTGCGTAAAACTAATAACATAATTATAAAAATCCCCGTTAAAACTTTCTGTGCACAGCCTAAAACAAACTAGATCTAAAATGACCAGACTTGAAAAAAAGCCATTTATATAATAATGTCTGCCAAAAAACTCATCGTCAAGAAAGAACGAACTCCGCAATACCGATGAGACCGCAATTGTATATTGTTGCCTAATTAATGCCATAGTTCTAGCACATACATATATGCTCGGTGATAATTCTATTACTATTAACTATCTTCTTGACTCGTATTCTCAAATGTGCGTAGCGCCAAGCCAGGGTGAAAAGCGGAACTGGATTATACCGGAATCGGAATAGCAGATTTATACCAGAATCGGAGTCGCAATCGGAACTACGAAATTTGCGTCTATATTGATAATTTGTATTAACAAGTATAATATGGAATTAGGGTGTTGGCAATCATTTTTTGGCTCTGTAAAGCTGAACTTTAATCAATTATTGATAAGAAACTCATCGAAAACAATTTAATAGATGAATGATGCAGAATTTTATTCTGCACCCGCACCTAGCAATCTCCAGTTGATGACAGACCTTGTAACTTTCGAACCAGTGTGTCAGTCAAGGTAAAAACCGGGACATCAGACCATTCAACTAAGCAGCTGGAAAAGCGGGCTAGAGCGGGGATCAAACTCTCAGCCTATGGATCCTTAAGCGAGCACTCTACCACTACGCCACGTAGCCCGCTCCCCAACTACCATTTTCGTCGACTATATTTGTCGACCGTATGCTGCCAGCTAGCATACATACAGTGTGCACTGCACTATATTGCATGTGCACAAAACGGACAAGCATGTCTCACATGCTTACACAGTGAATGTTGACTCAAAAGTCAGCGCATTTTTCGCACCTGATTTACTTTACTCCTGTACCAGTTTTGATGCAAGATTCTTCAACAATAAAAGAATAAATCGTCTCAAATGTGAGCGGTTGCTACCGCTGATGCCTAAGCGGTAAAGGCATAACCGTGTAAGAAAGTTATGAAACCTAGACGGGTGATGGCATACCCGTGGACTTAGAATATTTTTCGGATAATTGCTTCAGCATACAAAACTGGTTTTCCTCTTTGAGAGGAAAATCTGAAAAATAAAAGAAAGTAACATTTTCCATCTGGATTAATAACCAGCTTTAAGAGAAATTGTTGTAAGAGCAAAATAGCTGGTATTTTGCTCTGAAGAACCGGATTGATTCCAGATTTGAGTTTTATGCAAATTGTTGTTTTGTATATGAAATTCAGTCTGTAGTTTTGTCTTGTGCTATGTGGTGACAATTTTCCGGAGAAATTGGAATGAGTTTTAGTTAGTTTTCGTATTGTTTGCTTTTGCGCAGAATTAATACTGCTTAGTTACTTTTTGGAGTTTAGATTTAACTTCAACTTAGTTTTCATTTAGTTTTCAATCATGAGTATTGAAAACTAATCGTGTTCGTATTTGTAAGTTGCATTCTTACTTGTTCGTATTAATATGTTAACTTACTTGTTATTAAAGCTTAACTCTAGTCTTGTTTATTAGCGAGTTCGACGGGCTTCTGAGTGCTAAATCGGAGATCGAAACCCCTGTTAAGGCTGGAATTGGATGAACTCGCCCAGTCCCCTAACAATCTTAATATTCAAACCCCAGGCTATTAGTATATACCTGGCTCACATGGTGACCACGATGGTCTCCGAAAAGCCCGAATTTTACTAGTTATAGGTATTTGTCGATTTGGATAGCGAATTTGAACAAATTTGCAAGACACTAGGAACTTTCTCTCGATTCCCGCGTACAACATCCTACAAGCCTACCTCAAAGATCTACCTACGTGTTTCGTACAGGCCTAAAGCCTTCCCTATCACAGTTGGCTAACACAGGCATTGGTATCACAGATCAAAAATATCACAGCTGAGAGATATCACAGGAAATTATCACAACAAAAAAATCAAAGTTTTAACAGAAAAAACCTGTTTATTCGCAATAAAAATAACACAGTTGTATCGCAGCAAAGGTGTATGAAACTTGTTTGGGTGTGTGTAGTGTTTAATAGATACACACATATATAAACAATTATTAAACTGTTGTGTACGGAGATCCAGTACAACGTGCAGATATTATTGTTTTGATTGAGCTGTAAATGCATTGTGTAGTGGCGCCGAATATATAATAAAGGTCAACTTATATGTTCGAAAGTTTTATAATGTGTTATTGCACTGCATAATGTATTTTGATTTTATGCATTGTAATTTGGGATAGTTTTGGATATTTTATATTAATATCAAAGGTGTTTTGCATTAAAGTTTATTTGCTAGAGTTCTTGCGAGATTTTTGCGAGTTAATTTGTATTTCGTTCCCAAAAGTTTAATTTGAAAATTTAAATTTTAAATTTTTGTTTGATTCGTAGCTAGAACAAATTGGGTTGTTGTGATAGTGAAATGGCTGGTATTAGTTTTTGTTCGTTTCATAGTATTGTGGAATTAAATTAGAATTTTCGCTGTATTGGGAGTATGGGAGGCTTGAAACGAACGCCTGCAGTACGCAGGGGTGAAAAGCAAGTTGTCTCTAGGAGGCAACAACTAACGCAAGGGGCAAACGCGTTATCCCTTGCGACACTTAGTGCCGCGGGGAATAACGTAGTACCCCCTGCACAACCGCTAATCGCGACTTCGGTCGCTTTTAATTTAGTTCCAGGTAATGCACTGGCATCAACGTCAGGCTTACAACAATCAAGCCAACAAGTTGTCACGGCAAAGGACGTGCCCCGAGAGCACTTAGCGCCCTCGGACACGCAGATAGGCGTACAAGCAGCGGGAGACTTAGCCTCCTCAAGCTTGTACGAGTCGTCCGCGTTACGGAGAACTCACCGCAAATTAAGACCAGGGGTGGGTACCCTAACAGGACGACGCCGTGTAGGTGTCACACCGATTCGACGCCGGGGTAGTAAATCGACTAATTTAGCCCAGATATCAGATTTGCCTCGTAATGTAACTCGGCAAATGCAATTAGGGGCTAGGGGTAACCACCCTATGATTCAGCTAACCCCGGGCGGACATGCGGTAATGTCACAGAACACAAAAACTGTGCAAGACAGAGGCCTAATAGTACCGAGACAGGTTGGTGGGTCCGATTCGCGGATAAATATGCCACCTAAAACCCGGAGTTCTCCGTACACGCGGCCCGACTCTGCCTCATCTGTTGTCATAGATTTGTATGACGACGTCGACAACGATCTTCAACAATCGTATTCGCAGCACGATGGATATTCTTCGGACATCGGAAAAACCAGAACGACTCTCAGCCCGGTGACGACGGCGCCGGCGAACAGTGGCCTTGACGACGCGACCCAATCTAACACGTTGGTTACAACTGCGGCGCGGGCGGATACTGTGCGCTTGGCGACGGAATTGTCGGACTTGATGCAGTCGGCGGTGGATTCGGTGGAAGATGGATCGGCGAGTTACGAATATGGTAGCGAGGACACGTCGAAGAGGACAAAACAGGTCGGTGCTGAGTTAAAAAATGGCCAGTTAGAATCCCAGGAAATTCCTAAACCCCGAACAGTTAGTGCTGTTCTACAAAATTTAGGACTAATGGGACCACACTTAGCACAGAGATACCCGAACGGTGTAGGACAAATGGGTGATACAAAAACCAGGGTAGGCAAAAATTTTGGGATAGCAGATCCCAAAATAGAGGGGATAACGCAAACAAAAAGGGAAACGGTGACAGGACAGTCTGGTCCGGCGGTAGCGACGTTGCCACGCGAAAAATCAGCGAGGAATCTTTCCACGTACATGACTGGCTCCGTGGGAAATAGCGGGGTCTCATGCATGATGGTTCGGTCGCAACATAACGCAACCCAGGGTCAACTGTCGGTATACGGGTCGGGTAATACAACAATTCCGACTACGATGCCTCAACCACCAGTATATCCCAATACTGTTAGCGACCCCCGTCAGTTTGCTTTCCCGACAATTCATCACCCATATACAGCAATGCCCCAATCGTCATACTATCCGGGGCCACCTGTACAATATCCCTACAACTCGTTCATGTCATATGCCGGACAATCCTACCCCCAGCCTGGACCGAGCACAGCGGGTGGTATGGGTTCTCATGGCAATTTTGCGAGTCACACTATGGGATTAGGGGGTAACCAATTTACAACACCTATGGTTACAGGACATCAACTCCTAACCCAGCCGAATCAGAATTTAGGCTATACGAGTCAAAATTTTCCCCAGGTTCAACAACAACGGGAAACCTTTCTGAATAGCCTAACCCTGGAACAACGCACCGCGTTCCTCAGTCTATACCCATCCGAGGTGAACGCGGCGGCAGCATCGACGTCTATCGCAGGAGCTCCAACACAGGTCACTTGGGCTAGGGGATGTCAACCAGCCCTACCGACAAATAGTTGGGGATATCCAAATGCTCAGTTACCATTTACCCCGGGGTGGTCAATGGGAAATGATCGGTTTGTGGAAGGTGATCGTGCATCTGTTACGGACGTACAGTCTAATGGATCCAGACCACCTACCCCGATAGGAGCAGCAACAGGCGATATGATAGATAATGCTCATGCGTGGCAAATGCCGAATACGGGTAGGGTTCAACCGGGCATGGGGAATAATGCGGTTATGGTTCCGACATCGGCGGGGCCGACACAGATCGTAGTTAACATGCCTGAAAAAGACTCGTATTTTCCTAAATATGAAGGCACCGATGATTTTGATGCATTTTATAAGCGTTTCGACCGGTGTTTAAGATCAGCAGGAATTGTTGATCTCCCGGCAAAAATGAAACAATTTCGGAAATGTTTGCGAAAAGCCGCAGATAAACACCTTCAACTTTTGGAGGAAGAAGCGGCTATTGAACCTGAAAATTTCGAGTGGTTAATAAATCAATTTAGAGACCGTTTTGCGGAACCGGATGATTTAACCACCAGAATCGTAAATTTTCAAAGAATGATTCAAATAGGTGACATCGAAGAATATGCTGACGAATTGTTAGTATATTGGAAACGTTACCTAGAGAAACGTTTCGCAGACCCGAAGCAGGCTCATGACCTGCTATGTCAAACGTTTATAAATAACGCTAAGCCGGAATTTAAATTGAGATTGCAAACCGGCATGACCGAGACGTTCGAAGAATTAAGATTTCGAGCTAAAAAGCTGCAACGTCTTTTAGCCAATGATATGAGTGACACGACCGGTCAAGAAACCAGATATAAGTTGTACGAAAATAAAGTATATCAAAAGAATAATAAGTCAAAAATGAATCGTGGACATGAGGGTGCGAAATACAAGGACGACAAGAAGGAGCACACCGACAAGGATGAGCGGTCAAAGCAACCAGGGTCGCCCCGCACCTGTTTTAATTGCGGTAAAGAAGGGCACATAGCCCGGAACTGCAGAAGTCCTAAGAAATCAGACTCGGATTCGAAGAAGAATAACAATAATAATAATAAGAATAAAGAGTCCGAGAAAAAGTCTGATACAAAACGTGAGTTCGACCCTTGCGAATTTTGTAATAAGACAAACCATCCGGCGCGTATTTGTTTTAAAAATCCTGACCGGAAAAAGTCGGATGGAAAATCAAAATCGAAATCTAATGACGAACGCAAGGGTCCCCGGGCAGAGTCTCCCAGGCGTGAGGCAACAGAGGCGAAACGATTGACAGGTCGTTCAGGAGCCGTGGGCGGAGTCTTAGCACAACCGTCCGCAGTTATAATACCGCCTCACCACGTCCGTTTACCGGACGGTCGAAACATTTCGGCTGCGGTACCAACCGCGTATATCGCGACTAACCGCGGAACCGGTGTAAAACCCACCGGATTCAACGTCGAAATAAGTATTAATAATCTACTAGTTATGGGTCTGTTGGATAGTGGTGCGGATTTAACGTTGATGCATAAGCATTTGTACGATTTGTATTTTTCGGATATACCGTTGGATACATCCCACGTGATCGACTGTTTCGGTTACGAAGCCGCACCAGCACAGAAGACACTTGGATGTATGAATCACAGCGTCACACTCGGAGGTGTCACCAAAATGGTTCAGATTCACGTCATGCCGTCAATGCAGTCGTCTCTGATCCTGGGTGAAGATATCCTGACGAACTTTGGTGTGGTCTTGGATTACGTACGTTCAACAGTAACGGTGCACGGCACCAAGGTTAGATCTTGGAAATCAAGACAGGTATGTGATGGGGGTTTGTTAAAGTTGGAATTAATTGAAAACATCGTTATGCAAACCACGGAGAAATCAACAACTTCAAAGTCATCGACATCGAAGTCGGCAAGGAACAAACGGCTCGAAGAACGGGTGCAGCAAGATCGAGAGCAACGTTTGTCGATCGTTGACGACAACATTATTGATTTGCCCGGGCGTGACGAAGTGGACTTGGAACCAATTCGTGTGACGAAGGAAGTTCAACAGCAGATGCGCATTCCACTAGTCAAATTGACGCCAGTGACGGTAGTGAGAACAGTCTCGTACGAATCAATCAAATCGGGTAAATCGGTGGTGGCGTCAAAACCAACGACGACGAAGACAACACCTGCACCGACATCGGTTTCGATGACCAAGTCATCAAAACCGGTGATGTCGACTGTGGTGCAATCGTCGAGAGACGTAGTGCACAAGTCGGCACCGCCGTCTAGAGTGACTGAGTCACGAAAGACGGCGAAGCCAACGTATACACGGGCAGAGCAGCGAAGTGTGCCGCATACTTATGCGGATGCGGCGCGCCCTTCGACTGCTCGCCCAGGTGTAGATTCGTTGGGGATGTTGCCCGGCACTTCGGCAAACAAAAAGGGGACGAAGAAGCGAAATGTCGATCAAGAGAAGTATCAACAAGTGTCCCCGTTGAAGGTTGCCGTGCAGCAAAAAGAGGCAAGTGCAACGAAGCCTCAAAAGCAGACGTCAAGCACAACGACCACGGAGACAACAACGCAAACAGCAGGTCGTGGAAGGAAGATGCAGAAGGTCAAGGAAGTTATCAAAGTCGGAGGTCGTGGCAAACCGGTACGTTCAATAGTTGTCGTGCCTGGGCCTTCGCCTGGTATATTTTTGACAACGGATTCACCCCCGACATCGACGGTACATACAACGCCGCGGATGACAAAGCCGGCAAGGAGCGTGTTTCCAGTGCATTCAACGACAAAGGCACGAGATCGCGACGTTATTCATGTCGATTTGGACGAGCCGATGCCGGGAGTGGACGAGTTTCCTGAACCTATAGCATCTGTTTCGTCAATACCACTTCCGTCCGGAGGAGTCTTTCCGGTTACAGTTTCGACGTCTGCTCCACCAGATGTACGGCAAGGGGTGCCGTCTGGTGGGGTGTTCCCTGTATCGTCAACGTCAATTTCAGTAACGTTATCGTTCACTGGTTCAATGGCAACGACGACTACAACGTTTCGCACGGGGACTGTGTTTCCCGTTGCGACCACCAATTCCACGGTACCTAGTACCGGGATTGGTGTGGTTACAGGGGTTACACCGGCGTTCTCGCGACCTCTGCCGGCCACGGGCACGTCGCATTCGATGGTAGCTCAAACGGTATCAGATAAAACGTATACGATCGAAGGGTTGACAAGAATGGCAGCGGAGATGTCGTCAGCGGCCAGGAAGACAGCAACGACAACAGCTGCAGTACAACCAGTAGCGGGTGGAATCTATGAAGTTCCGCAAGAGATACGTGACTGGGAGCGCCATCAAGAACAAGTTAGGCGGGATATAGAAAGACGCGGAGCGGTAGCGACTGAGTCGTCCGCTCAACAAGCGTTTTACACGCCTAGTCCGGTAACGTATCCGCCACACGCAATTCCGCTGATTTCACCGGAAACGCCGCCGATGATTGTGGAGTCATTATCGCCGTACATTACGCAAACGCAGCTTCAAGAAGAACTCCGCAAAGTTCGAGAAGACTACGAGAAAGAGATTCATGAGCAACGCCAAGTGATTCGACAAAAAGATGCGTTGAACGAGCGACTCATGGACGATTTGCGTGATATGATGCGGGCACTGACACGCCAAATCAATCAGTCAGCGACGTCGTCAGCGGTGGATCTACCGGACAAACGTGGCGAGAAGGAGTCCAGCTCGAGAGCTGTGACTCCAGTTACTTCTGCGCCCGGCACTCGGGTATCCGAAACCATCGTGACTAAGTCAACGTTGGTGGTACCGCCGGTGACGGTGCAGGCGCAACGAGAAGTAACGGTGGTGAGCACCGCTCCTGGCGTGCTGGTGTCCGCGGAACCGACATCCTCTCGGGCACTAGCAGTTCCGGATGGGGAAGAGCAGCGCGCAGTTGCTTGCAATCTCGTGTCGGCCGGGAAACCGGGATCGACGGAGGCAGCGCAGCCTTCCCCTAAGGAAGCCGTCAGTGAGCGGAGAGATGCTCCAGCCGGAGAGTCTGTGGGTGACACAGAACAGTCAGCAGTGGACTCACAGTCGGAGGATTGGGATCCGAATGTGGTTGTCCTGCCTGATCAATGTCTGTTGAATGGTGGAGAACTCATGAGTAGGTTTCCACAGAATTACGAATATCGACTGCATGCGTATTATTTCAACGTCAACGAACGTGTGGCGCGCCCTGTTGGTCCGTTGACGGAGACGCAATTGTCGGATATTCGAAGATCTTGGACGTACGAATTCATAAATTTGATTCGTTTCCGTCTATTGTCAAACGTGTCACTCACGGTCTACCTCGACTATCTCCGGTTTGTCGAGCGTGGAATACGATACGAGGTGTATAACCGAGCGCCGTACCTAACGCCGCTCCAATACGACAACATTATACGTTGGTTCGCTATGGAGTTGCGAGATTGGGTACTGCGTCGTATTCCATGGCGCAGGCGGGCATATGCGCAGGCACCGCGTGCCGCGTTTTTGCCAATTGGCCGTGCTTTGCTGGATCAACAGTATGATGCAGTCAAAGACAAACGCGCTGCCGCCAAGCGTGATGCTGTTATGGAAAACGGATACACGGATGACGGTTATTGGCGAGCGCGTGACGAATTCGAGCGTGACAACGTGGCGTATCTCAAGGCGCAAACGACAGCACCGAGTGATCCGCGAACAATGCAGATGCTGGGTGAGCTTACAGTTCGTTTGGACAATATGCGCAGACGCACGTTGAGGCAGTTGACAGGTGCGGAACGCGCTGCAATTCGCGATGCAGGCGACCGTTACAATCGTTCGTTGAAGCATGATGCGCCGAATGATCATCGATACTACAATCCACCTGCAAATCCGCATGATGAAGAATTCCTTCGATTTATGCGCAATTTCGGCGAAAACTTCCCACAGCAAGAAGCCGCGGAAGACAGTCGAATTCGAAAGTTTCGGGATTCAAGGATTGCGCAGATGGGCAAGGTGACGACGCGAGCGTATCACAGCGAAGATTCGGAGGAATCGTTTGTTGGACCTGTTCAACGAGGGCCGACTCGCGCCGAAAAACGTATCGGTTCAATGGGAACCGATCATGAAAGTAGCTCCCAGGACTCAGACCGGGGAGTTACTCGTCGACGGCGTCCGCGCGCGAAGATGTCGCGCTATTCTAGCAGCGGCGGACGTGGCGATCGGTACCCAGTACCGAAAGCCAGAACAGCGACATCACGAGATCGTCATGCTAAAGGCGATCGAGGGCCGGTTCACCAGCGGCTTGACTACGGTGCTGCGCGTCGTGTTCGGGCACCGCCAGATGAACCGAGCCCAGATGACGACCAGCGTGATCGCTCCGATCGTGGGGAGCGTGAGCCATCTCACGACTTTTGGGGTCGTGAGCAACGTCGCGACGATCGTGATCAACGGCGTGAAGACCGCGGCAAAACGTTCAAAGGTAGTTACTACTACAAAGGCCGAAAAGATCGCGATCGGGATCGACGAAACTGATCTGCAAGTTAACAAAGATCTGAAGTTGAAGCTTTAGAAATAATTTCTGGAAATTGCAGATCATGTATATAATGTATATATGTTCGTTAATTTGCTTATGAATTTGCCAAGATTTTACTTGTCATTTACGAGCTCACTTAAAATGCTGGTCGTTGTGCCTTTATTTCATATCATAACTGTATGCATAATGTTGTTATTTGTATGAACTGCTTGGCAGTGGAAGCCAAGAAAGGAAATAGAGGGGATGTGAGCGGTTGCTACCGCTGATGCCTAAGCGGTAAAGGCATAACCGTGTAAGAAAACTATGAAACCTAGACGGGTGATGACATACCCGTGGACTTAGAATATTTTTCGGATAATTGCTTCAGCATACAAAACTGGTTTTCCTCTTTGAGAGGAAAATCTGAAAAGTAAAAGAAAGTAATATTTTCCATCTGGATTAATAACCAGCTTTACGGAAAATTATTGTAAGAGCAAAATAGCTGGTATTTTGCTCTGAAGAACCTGTTTGATTCTAGATTTGGGTTTTATGCAAATTGTTGTTTTGTGAATGCAATTCAGTCTGTAGTTTTGTCTTGTGCTATGTGGTGACAATTTTCCGGGAAAGTGGAAATGAGTTTTAATTAGTTTTTCTGATTGTTTGCTTTTACGCAGCATTAATACTGCTTTAGTTCTGTTTGGAATTTAGATTTAATTTCAACTTAGTTTTCATTTAGTTTTCAATCATGAGTATTGAAAACTAATCGTGTTCGTATTTGTAAGTTGCATTCTTACTTGTTCGTATTAATATGTTAACTTACTTGTTATTAAAGCTTAACTCTAGTCTTGTTTATTAGCGAGTTCGACGGGCTTCTGAGTGCTAAATCGGAGATCGAAACCCTTGTTAAGGCTGGAATTGGATGAACTCGCCCAGTCCCCTAACAACCTTAATATTCAAACCCCAGGCTCTTAATATATACCTGGCTCACAGATACCGTGTTCATAGCGCGGAAATTTGCCATTGCGCTCACGGCGTAGCCCCATGTCAGTCTAGGTAGGAACCGGGACATCAGACCTTTCTACCAAGCAGCTGGAAAAGCGGGCTAGAGCGGGGATCGAACTCTGAGCCTATGGTCCTTAAGCGAATACTCTACCACTGGGCCACGTAGCCCGCCTGTCCAACTCCGTTCTTCGTCGACTATATGGGTCGACCGTACAACCCAATGTGCATTGCATTTATAGCATATGCTGCAGGACAAGCATGTCTCACATGCTTACAAGCGGTTAATTTTTATTTTCCTAGTAGCTAAGTAATTATCCACGGTATGCAAACCTACATTACGCATGTTAGCTTGTGAGCGGAGGTTCAAATCCGCAAAAATTTCAACAAAAAAAAGGTGAACCCAAACCTTTAGAAACAACTCTACAGTATGGACCTTTAATATTTGGTTTGGAGTTGTATATTGGATAGTAACAAACAAAATTGAAGGTTTCGTCTTTGTGACTGATGTTGATTAAGATAAGAGTAATTTTATTAAAGAGTAATTTTATTATTTTTAAACGAACTGCTTCTTAAAAAAGTTTTTATACCGTACGATTGTACCACATGCTGTTCACACAATGCGCGCGCCATTGATTTTACAACGTTTCAAAATGTTTTTAACTTTTCCCAAAATTTAATTAGCAGTTATAGTTCATATAGCATTACTACGTAATTATTCTTAGTTTGTACGCCTTATTGCACATGTGTGCAACTACAGGTTTGTAGTTACCATTATTCTTACTATTGTTATTTAAAATATTTAGCTAGCTTTATTTTTAATTAAATGTGACATTGTTGTATGGCGGTTGTGTGGGAACGGAAAAAGCGGACGTGGGGTTATTTCGAAGTCACATGCACATAATGGACAAGCATCCATATAATTACAACCATATTTGTATACAGTGAGTTAAGTTATTGCATGTAAATTTATACATAATTGCAACAATTTATTAAATGTGGAGATTAACCCAACATCCTCATCGCATATTCTACGAGTCTGGAGGATTTAAGTGTGTTGCTAGAAGATTCCAGCGAATATTTTCAACACAGGACGGGCGGTTACAATGGCAGGTTATTTATGACGCTAGTAAGCCGACGTTAATCGCTGTTGAGGTTTGATTTATAATTCAAAACTTCTGCATGTACCATCAATTGTTGACTAAATGGATTATATATATTCCAGCTGTTGCCGAGAAGATTGAAGTTAAAGCCTTGATATTGGAATATTTGGCGTTTTCTCTCTTGCCACGTATTTATTGCCGTTGTTTTTAAGTTATGCGACACACTGTCAAGATTTTTATTAATTTTTAGACCTAGAAAATCTTAGAGACAAATCGTTGTTGAATGAGCCAAATGCCAATTTTCCTTTGCCAGGATCGTCAACACCAACAGAACACTATTTGAAGGCTGGTCAAGAGCAAGCAACTGTTAAGGTGACCTGTGGGTTGTATAAATCAGAGAGCAAATTTTACATCGAAATCGGGACTACAAATTTTAAGTTGGGTAGGCTAGAGTACTACGGTTTTTAGTTCTGAGTTCTCAGCAGCTGAAAATGAGGGATGTTCCCAGGAGGTTTCGAAATCGGTCGACAGATTATCAGTCCAGCGTGCCAGCCACTGAGCTACGCCTCGACACAGTCAACTGCTGAGTTTTTCTGTTTTTATGCCTTACAAGAACCTCAACATACACATGTATCTAGGTTCTTCCATGTTTTTACCGCTTTTGCATATAAAGGCACTACATATGCATCAACGTTTTACCGATGTGCATCATTAGCATAAGGTTTCATTTTTGCCTCCATGCATCGGCATGTCACAGTGCCTATGCGGTAAAAATTTTCAAAAACGTCGCATGAAGAAAATGGTTTAATTATTTTTATTTTAATATAAAACGGTAGTTTTGTGTTTTTAGATGTTGAGATCGAGAAAAAAATTCTTTACAGTATATAACAACAAAGAAGGGATCAGAATTCCGGGTGCGCATTGCTATGTTTCTTTTTATTTTATTTATATTTTTAAGGGTCAGACAAAGAAACCGCGTAGTGATTTGTTTACGGCGACGTTAAATCAACAACGGCAGCTGGAAGTACTGGCGAATTATGCTGGTTCAAAGAAATTAGTAGGTTATTTTTGTTACGTATATAGTGTATACGTATTCAATCTTGGGCGGTAACGGTACAAACTTAATATCTAGTATTGGTTGGTGCAGTACGCTGACTAATGGATTATACAGTTGTCTTGTTTTATAATGTTGCATAGCTCATATTGTATTACTTTTTTTAAACTGGGCATTTACGATGAATTGACGACCTTAGCTAGGGATTTACTTATATAGTATGTCGTGTTCCGAACTATATATATCTTACGTGTTTTCGCAAAGTTTGATCATGAAATAGCTGAAAATTCACGTATGTAATTTTTTATTTTTTCGCAAGTTTTCTAAAATGTCCAACAGTAATTCGGTGTAGAAAATTATTTCTAATTCCGGTTCCTGCAAAGATATTGAGTTCCTGTTCCTATTTCTGTTCCGCCAAAATTTAGCTTGTGTTGGAAGTCTGATATATGGTAAATTTGTCTTTAACAGATGGAAGGCGATTGTGCAACTGTACAAGATTTACAGAACGAACCTCTGTCGTATCCTTTACAGCAACAGAGCGACCGTGTTGAAGTTGCAATGTTTAATTGTCCCGACTTGGTAAAGAAAGGTAATATTTTTGTATTTAAAACGAGCAAAACATCGCAGATTTGCACTTATGTTTTGTAATGGCACAATCAGGGTGCAACCGGAATTCCGGTTCCGGTTCCGGCATTTTTTCACCTTCCGGTTCCGGTTCCGGTAAATTTTTACCGGATTTAAAAATTCCGGTATTATAATTTGGCCGTTTTCTTAACTTTGCTAATTTTGAAGAATCTCTTTTGAAAGCCACTTGTACTCCGAATATAAGCCATTGATGGTGGATTTCACTTCAGTCGATGATGAAAATCTAAAATACAACAAATAAAATAAATACCTATGTTCGACTAAGGTTATTTCACAAATAATAGAGCAAAAAATAAGATTAAAAGGAAATTTTTGGTGAAATGCATTTTTCATTTTCCGGTTCCGGTTCCGGTAAAATTTTCAAATTCCGGTTCCGGTTCCGGTAAATTGTAATTCCGGTTGCACCCTGGGCACAATTGTTGTGCACCTACAGGGACTTGTATTGCCGTCATCTATAGCACACGTTATGTCAAACCCATACACCGTCGCATCAGTACATTTTGATTGTTTTGGTTTGGTATTTGAGTAGCCCCAAATATGCCGTATGTAATCAAACTTAGAGTTGTTTACATCATTCGAAAAATGGAAATATGTATACCACTTTACGTTTATTTGAACCATGTAAGATGCAGTGCGCAAACTAGATAGCATTTAACGAGCCACAAATTTCTGGTAAACGGTCAGATTCGCTATAGAATGAGAACCACTTTTCAGACATAAAATTTTCAGTGTTTCGTAAAAAATTCCGGTTCCTGCATCTTTGAATGCCTGAACAGGAATCAAACTTGTACGCGAATTTTGGCCGAAATAGAAATTCCTCTGGAACTCACTCTGAAGTGTAGGGCTCTAAAATCAGCTACTGGCTGTTGAAAATTACATGGACGCGGTTAAGTTGGAAACACTGGGTTAAGTTCTGAAAGTTTCGAAGGGGTTTGTTGTGTTGAAAACTGAACTCGTGTCTAAATCTTCTGAATAAAATTCCAAAGGGAGTCGACCTCAGAAACACTTCTATGCCTACGCCTTCGAGAAAACTTGTTAATTTTCAGATTTCTACGATCTGTTTCCAACAATGGATCTCGAACATCGTTCGTTGACAGCAATTGTACTCACACAACGAACTTCAAACGATATGAGCGCATGGTCGGATGCGATGGAATGTGAACGTGAAGAGCTGATGACCAATTTTGTTTCGTCTGCTGATGCGATTTGCACCGCTATTAAACAGGCCGGATACTGGGCTGATTTTATTGACCCGGCGTCTGGACGGCCGGTAACGTTGCATCTTTTTGCTTATCACAGAGATCAAGGGTATATATTCTCAATTGTGTATTCAATTTATCACAAGATAGCGTTCGGTTGCCATACTGATGGAATCCTGCAATGATTGAGGATCTCAAAATTGGCACTCAGAAGCAGGACAAATCAAATACGAAAAATGTGTTAAATTTCGAAACTTATCAGTTATCATTCACTGGTTCGAAAGTTACTAACGTATCACACACATTTGAAAATATGTGCCCAGGTTTTGATATCGAATCGAAATCAGGGTTTATCATTTGAAGAGTAGCATAGTACGGTAATTTATTAGAAAGTTTTGAAGTTCCGTCTTTGTCTTGTGCGATATCAGATAAGCGTTTTCACACGCGTAAGATTTTAACATGATTAATAATTTTTTGTATATTTATTGAAAATTGCTTAAAAGAGTGAAATTTAATCCGCGATAAAACACAGTTTGTTTACCTCCATGGAGTAAGTTTATATGTCGGTCTAAGCTCTGAAACAGTCAGCGAAAAATGTTGAACGATAGAATTTTGTTGCAGTATCTTGGTCCATTCACAAACGCGACGCTGTTTGAAACTGACGACCGGTTTCGACATTTTGGGTTCCGAATCGAAGATTTGGGCTGTTGCAAAGTGATTTGGCATCGTTTGTGGGCCAAACACACATTCGCTGGTGTCATATTTACGTCTGCACCAAGTTCTCACGCAATCTTTGGTGATATTTTGCCGAAAAAATAGTAAAACTATATTTTTTACATTTCTCGAAGTGAAAATGAATTTTCAGATGTTGAATATGGGTTTTTATGTATAAAGTAGCTAGGTATTTGTTGGAGGTCTAAAAGTGGGACTGGAACCAAGGGTGCATAATTATCTTTTGCGTTTGCGGACCTTAAGCTTAAATAGTATGGTTTTATACGTAATCATGGAATAAGTTTGATATTGTTACGTTGTACTCTGTGACGCCAACGTGAAGAATCGCTCCAGAAACTTTAAGTAATGAAACATCACTGCATTTAAAACATCGAAACTGACTTAAAAACTCCGTTGCTTTGCATTAAAAATGAGAAAAACTGGGCTAAGCAAACATTGTGATCTCTACTAAATCCTTGAAATACTTTGTTTTAATATCCTCTTGTATTAGTTTAAAAGCGTTGTACAGAAACTTGTGTGCCTAGAGTGTGGTTATTGTATCAAACAGAATATTATGTTTTATATAGCAGCAGTGTCTATAGTTCGTGTAATATTAAACTTTGTATAAATTTAATCAGGGTGCAACCGTAGTTTTACATAGTTCTGGTATTTTACACCTTCCGCTTCCGGTAACTTTATACCAAATTAAAAATTGCGGTAATTATTTTTTGGCATTGAAAATTAAGCATATTACTAAAAAAGACGATAAAAATTAAATTAGTTTTATTAGTATAGTAGTTTAGCATATAAACCTTGACGATCATTGAAAATGAATCATCAGAGGTAGATTTCGCTTCCGTGCATAATAAAAATCGGAAATAAAGCAGAGCAGATTATGCATATACCTATATTCAACTAAGGTTATATCACCAATAATATAGCAAAAAGAAAATTAAAATGAATTTTTCGGTTATATACACGTATTTTTAACTTTTCGGTTTCGGTGTTATACCTAGTTTAATTTTTCCCGAATTAACATTTCGCCTCTAATTACTAGCTTGGCATTTTTCCATGGAAGAATTTTACTAGTTGTGCTAGTTTAATTTTCCGCATAAGGATTTGGTCACCCTTCTGCCAATTGAGGCGTGCAAATAACTAGAGGTTTTCTAAAATTTTAAACAAAAAATGGCGGATACACCGAAATTTTTACGATTTTGGATGCGTTTCGTTGTTTTATTACATTTCACGCATTCACGTTAATAAAAAGCAAAGGTAAAAAAGCAGTTTGAGTGGTTTTCACTGAAAAGTTGGGACTGCGATTTTACAAAGTTACTTGCAGGTTCTGCTTGAACCCTTTTAATTACAACTACAGTAAAATACAGTTGGTTAATTAAAACAGTTGTTTACTGGACAAGACCATTGTATTATATACAATTAGGCACCCTGGACACGTTTCTCAGGAATTAATGTGGTCACTTGTTCATGAAAAACACTATCTTCCTAAAAGGTGGTTATTCCTTAAACTAACGCATTTAGAAAATGTGACCTCTTGTTCTAAGTGATAAGCGTGGGTTGCATAGTTCCCTTATTCACGCATCCGGTAATTTGTGTCTGGATATCGCGGAAATATCGTGTTTGGACCGATGTTCATTCGCGTGTCTTGAATATGCGCAAATAACATCAATAAGCCTTCCGAAAAGTATCAGTTGTAGCACGGTTTTGCTCTCTTTTTGAGTGCGAAGCTTAAGTTCTGCACAACTGTTCTCTGCTAGTGAAATATCAGTTATATGAACAAGTTCGAAGCGAACAGTGTTAAGCGATGATACTTAACCACACTGATAGAGTTGAACTTAAGTGCACTCGTTCAGCACATTTACTGTATCACAATCACCAGCTCGTTTCTGCCTCAAAAATTATGCTGGCTGCAATCGTAAGTTCGAGTCTATTTCAGAACAATATTTTAAAGTAACATTTTGGGAGTGCGATGAAGATGAAACCAACAGAACTTATTAAAATTGGTTTATCCATGATTCCGAACCGAACCACACATCCCAATCTTCCAGCCGAAGCAACCAAAGTGTTCCTTTCCAATCAGACCTAGAGAAACCCTATACGTTTAACTTTTCCAGTTTTTCGAACCTCGCCTGCACCTCTAACTTATGCTACCAAACATGGGAATATCTAAGCGTTTGAATTTTCCAGTTTTCCCAGCCACAGTTATGCTTGTTAATTTTCGTACCAAAACAGCGGAAAATCTGGCCATCACACAGGAGTGGCTATGCGGTGCACTCCTGGTCATAAGCTTTCCACCGTGGAAAACTGGAAGCCCCTGTTCTATGCATTGACCGCAATTTAAACACGTCAGAAACAATAGGTATTCTCAGTGCAATACAGTCTTAATCTGAATACGTAAACCTAAACAATAATCTGTTGGAACGCTGCTCAAAATACGTATTACGGCCAGCTTTAATATATAGATTTTAACAATCATACGAGACTTAATCATCTATAGGCGTAGCACTGACTAATAGAAAGATTAAATTGGGCAATGTCTAAAAACCAAATTTAGATGGAATAACACTCAGATGTAGCAGTGTTTTGTTTCACCAGTCTATGAAAAATAAAATTAAATTTATGTTGTTTAAACCATTGCAAAACACATTGTGCACTATTTATTCATGGTTTTACGTCGACCGTGCTTCTGTCAATTTAAAAGCATATGTTGTGCAGACGTGTTTAAATTATACTTTTTTGTCAAAATGCATTTTGGAGTTTAAAATTTGCCAGAGTTTGTTCAACACTAAAAATGCTTAAAACTTTTAGATTTGGTTCGTAAAATAGCTAAAACATGCAAGTTTTTGCAACTTCGTCGACATCAACATTTGTTTTCATCGATACAAGTCTCCGAAAACAAATTGTCAAAGCGTAAAATGCGTTGTTCGCAAAATCGAGCTAAAATTTTGTTAAATTTTGCCAGAGTTTGTTTAAAACACTAAAAATGCTTAAAACTTTTAAATTTGGTTCGTAAAATAGCTAAAACATACCAGTTTTTGCAACGTCGTTGATATGAACATTTGTTTTCGTCGATACAAGTCTCCGAAAACAAATTGTCTAAGTGTAAAACGCGTTGTTCGCAAAATCAAGCTAAAAATTTTGTTATGCATAAGGTAAAACGTGATTATTTCTAAGAATTTGTTAATGACAAAAACAACCTTTTTACGAAGGCAAATCTACGGTTCATATATTTAAAACGTAAGCGATGAAAGTGCAACAACAATCTGGTGTCCTAAATGGCTTTTCAAATTTTAGTTTGGATTTCAGAAACTTTGGGCAAACAACAGCAAACACGTTGTACAACAAACGTTCGTATTTTGAACTAAAGTAAATTGTGTGACTTCCAATATCGAAATAGAGCAATATAATACGCAAAATATACCAGCGCGCGTTGTGTTTTTGTCCAACCTCATCCCTTCTTTTTGGCGAAAGTCGACCCTTGATACATACAGCAAATTACATCCTTCAAGAATGTAATCGGAGCGACTTAGATCGAATTCGATATATTGGTACAATGTATTGTCTTAAAATGGGTCATTTCGGTTATGCCCCCATCCGGCGTTTACCAAATAATGGTTTGATTTTGAAAATTTTTACTTATTTTGCCTTCTCATGACATCCCCTGAGTATTCTATCTACATCCAAATTTGAATTTTTGAAACATTAAATTTTATATTAAGGTCCCGTCCCGAGATCCAAAAAAAATTTTGTCAAAAAAATAAACAAGTTAACCACTCGACACCGCTTGCAGAGCAGAGTTGAATGGCGTTAAATTTTTCGCAATCAGACGTCTGGCTAACGAGTTATGGTCAAATAAAACTGATTTGGCGAAGTCCGAAATCGTTCGCAGCGCGTCAAATTAGTTATTTGACCAGTACTTGTTAGCCAGCCATCTAATGGTCTAATGGCAGAAAATTTAATACCATTCAACCCAGGTCTTTCTATTGCTTCGAAAGTTATATAATTTGTTTATCTTTTTGAGTATTTTTTTGGTCCTGAGGGGCCTTGGGACCTTAAAACTCGAACTTTACAAAAATTGAAATTTGGGTGTACTAAATGGTCCAGAGAGGTTATATGAGAAGCTGAAATACGTAAAAATTTCCGACATTCAACCATTTACCATAAAAACACCGGCTGGCGGGATGATAACCGAAAAGACCCTACAAATCTGTGGATTGGGCAAAAATACAAGTTGCGCAAGCTGCATTCTTTTCTTCGCAAAATGGACCAAACTGCGTGTTCGTGTTAATGTTTATCATCCACGCTTTAGTTGTACAAATCGAAAATGCAAGGCAGTTTTGTGTTACTTGAGCTTGTATCAAAATTTCGTTATTTTACTAAAAATCACATAATTAATATAAGAATAATGAAAAGCTACACCGTAGTATTGTTCGTGATTTTTACAGTTTTCAGTGAACATGATGACGCTGCTGAGTGAGCAATATAATACTTTTTCGTGTGTCGTGTTCCTGTTAGGTACGGAACGTAGGGCCCATGTTACTATAAAGGCGGTCCAAATGTTCCGGGACAGAAATATACCCGGAGTGCACACTTATGCGCTCCTGTTTACATATGCACAGACAGATATATTTACGTAGGATATATTATATATATTATATATTTTATATATAATATATGTATTATATATTATATATATTATATATATTATATATATCATTTGTCCCAACTGTCCATCTGTCCCAACTGTCCAATCTGTCCCATCTGTCCCAAATGTCCCATCTGTCCCAACGGTCCCAACTGTCCCATCTGTCCCAACTGTCCCAACGGTCCCATCTGTCCCAACTGTCCCATCTGTCCCATCTGTCCTAACTGTCCATCTGTCCCAACTGTCCCATCTGTCCCAAGTGTCCCATCTGTCCTAACTGTCCATCTGTCCCAACTGTCCCATCTGTCCCAAGTGTCCCAACTGTCCCATCTGTCCCAACTGTCCAAACTGTCCATCTGTCCCAACTGTCCCATCCGTCCCATCTGTCAAAACTGTCCATCTGTCCCAACTGTCCCATCTGTACCAACTGTCCCAACTGTCTTATCTGTCCAATCTGTCCAAACGGTCCCATCTGTCCCAACTGTCCTTTCTAGTACTTAAAGGGTAATGTTGTGCAATGGGGCCAAGCTGAAATTTGAATTTCTATGCCAAAATGGAATGGTATGAGTACATATGCTGGAACTGATCGGTATGGAAAATCTCCAAAAAAATTACTATATTTTCGCGAGTAGTATCAAGCGATCTTCCTCTGTAACGTAACAAGTAAAGCTTCCCCTTATTTGAAGGACGGAAAACATGACTTGATCCGCAGGCTAGGTATGCAAGAGAGTGATGCTTATAAAAGTATTTCAGAATTGACGTGTAGGGAGTGCTCAGGTCTTGCAAGTGGGTCTAAAATTTTGGTGGGGGTGCCGAAAATTTTCTAGAAGGTCTGAGCAACCCCTTGTCCTTTCTGCTGGTTCCACACTTGTGCGTGCGCTCGTTCTTTATTCACTCGCACAGCACAAATAGCGATGCTCTCGTGCACGCACTCGTCTAACTTCGTTCTGCTCGTGCACACACACTTGAAGCATCGCAGCAGCATGCGTTCATATCTGGGAAGAACGCAAAGCCGTGCTACAACTAATACATGAAATGAAAAGTTTACCAATTTCAATTTCAGGAAAGGCTTAGTGATAATTCCTATCATTGATCTATTCAAAGCGTAAGTCATTTTCATGTAAAGTATTAAAGAGAAGAAGATCCACTGCGTGGTTATATTATGCAGATGGTTGTTATGAAACAAGCTCTGCTTAAATTCCAATATATTTTTAAAAACATACTGTAGTGACCCGAATAAGAGGGGGGACTGATATTTATTTGGCCTCTCCAGAGGGTACCCCCCTTGTTATTCGGTTACGGACTGTTATTTATTTTCAACCAGCCCTCCGCCGCCCTTCGTTACTGATATATATCCGGTACTGCAATTATCCGTTGAATTTAACGTTTATTTGTCTTGTGTCAATAGCTTGAGCGATCATGCAAGGTTATACTTAGGAATGTACTACTTTCAAAACTTTTTCGGCTCAACTTTTATTTGGTCCGGAGTCATTTATGCTCTATAATTAGAGATAATTGACATTTATGGACTCTAATCAGGGTTTAGGGGCTCTATCCGCTTGTGGACTCTTATTAGGAATACGGACTCCTATTAATTCGGACTCAAAATGGGACCCCCTCTTATTACCCCCACTCTTATTCGGGTCAATACAGTGTATTTCAAACGTATCAAATTAAAAGAATAAAAATACTGTTTTTTCTATTTACTATTCTGGTCGATTTTACGTTACATTTTTATAATTCCACGTTTTCTGTTTTTTGACGTTTAGTTATTGTTTGTTGGATCTGAAATAAAATAAGCATCTCTGTTCATGTCACAATCGTTCATTTCTAACATTCATTAAAATTTACACATCAATAAGAACAGCTTTTAGTCTATGAACTGTGTAGGAATACGGAAGTTGCTAATGCATAATATACGAAACACGGAAGTCCAATGTGTTGGAGTTCGGGAAATGCTTGGAAATGTATTCGAAGTCATCCCAAATTTACAGGTTGAACGCTAAACCGGCTGCAATACATGTTATTGTCTATTTTGCAGCGACTATGAAAAATGCCTGGATTGGTTCGGATCTACAACGCTGATTCCTGTTGATATCTTACCTGTTTGCCCACTGACAGCAGATGACGCAAAGGCCGACATAGCTTTCTGGGAAATTGACGATACTTGCAGTGATGGATATTGTCAATACAATAGAGATGCTAGCTTTTGCGTTAAGCAATCAAGAGTAGAATACTACGCACCTGCCGGGTTGTTTATTGGACACCAATGTTGCTACGATACGATTGGTAATTTTGTTTCCGGGCCGCCCGGGGGAGGCTCTGCAGATTTACATCCTTTCAATGAATCACCAGAAACGATGGTCAATTTTCAGTTTCATCGCGAACAGGATCTTGAGCCGTATATTTGGTGTTGCGTGAACTCAGGTACAACGCACTGCAATATGTACTACGAAGCACGGCCATCGAGGATTGCCGGCAACAGGGTTATGCCTGACGTTGAAACAACACAATCAGCAACAACAATAGCAACAGCAACAACAATAGCAACAGCAACAACAATAGCAACAGCAACAACAATAGCAACAGCAACAACAATAGCAACAGCAACAACAATAGCAACAGCAACAACAATAGCAACAGCAACAACAATAGCAACAGCAACAACAATAGCAACAGCAACAACAATAGCAACAGCAACAACAATAGCTACAGCAACAACAATAGCAACAGCAACAACAATAGCAACAGCAACAACAATAGCAACAGCAACAACAATAGCAACAGCAACAACAATAGCAACAGCAACAACAATAGCAACAGCAACAACAATAGCAACAGCAACAACAATAGCAACAGCAACAACAATAGCTAGCAAACTGCGGCAACAGCATCAGGGCCGGACAGACGCCTGTATCATGCACGGGATGCGATAAACCATTCCACTTCCGATGCACCGGGCTCACCCGAGCGCACACCGGAAACTCAGCCGCAAGCGTAACTGCATGGACATGCAACAACTGCGCGCTGGAAGGAACGTCACAACACAACCCGTCACGAGACACACAACCGACAAAAGTACGGCCAGTAAACAGCAAATGTCCAGAGTGCAAAAAACTGCTGAAAGCAGTGGTGTCACCACTCATCTGCGCAGAATGCGGAGCACAATTCCATTACACATGTGCTCGAGAACCGAGGAAGGTAAAAGACAATCAACGAGGAAGTGGAACATGGAAGTGTCGCTTCTGCAGACAGCGAAACATCGAAGCAGCAGACCAGCAGCACGCAACAACAGCAAGCGCAGCCACAACCGGCCATCAAACAGTCAAGGAACTGCCAAAGGTCAATCAAAGCAGGCTCAAAATCCTGCAATGGAATTGCGACTATCTTCCGTCAAAAATGGACGAGCTTGAAGGTCTAGTCAACAAGCACGATATCGACATGGTGCTCATACAGGAAACGAAGTTGATCAGCGACGATCCGGATCCACAAATCGCGGGATTTATCACAATCCGAAGAGACCGACCTGCAAAAGGAAATGCCTTAGCCAGAGGCGGCGGACTCGCCACTTTCATCAAACACGGCATACCTTTCCGACAAACCAAAAATACCGCAAGCAACATCGTCGAAGCATTGACAGTCATGCTCCCAATAACGCGCGGAGACGAAATCGGAGTCGCTAACGTCTACATACCGCCTACCCGCTCTGACAACGAAGCCAATAATAGAACCATACTAAATGAGCTAAGCCGAAACATCCAGTTTACAAGAGGTCTAATTGGAGGTGACATTAACGCACACCATCCGGAATGGGACAAAATTCTGGCCGAGGACGATAGAGGTACAGTCATTGCAAAATGGGTCGAAGATAGCGGGTTTGTAGTGCTCAATGAAGACCAACCAACACGTTACTCAAGGCACGAGACTGTAAACAACTGTTCAGCGCCCGACGTCACCTTGGTCACCGCAAACGACGCTGTTTCGACGTCCTGGCAAACGATAAATGATCTCAGTTCCGATCACCTACCAATACTGACGCTCTGGAACATACGGCACAACGTCGAAACAGCCGACAAATATAAAGTAAAAAATTGGAAAAAGGCAAATTGGCGGCTATACCGGGAAGAATTACGGCGAGATCTGACGCAACGGCCCACGACGGGAGGATGTCTGAAAAGGCTCGAGCACCTGCGCAAATCAATACTGAGCGCTGCTGATAAAGCGGTACCAGAACGGATCATCAGAAAAAACCACGTCCGCTGGCTAACATCAGACATAGTCCAAGCCAGGAAAGAGCGAAATCGACTTCGGCGAGACATGACCCACAACAGACAAGCATGGGTGGCGCAGTGTCAGGAATTAGCCAGGATGGAAACAGAAGCAAAAAGGAATTGCTGGAGGCAGGAACTGCATAAAATAGCAGAAACAAAAGACCCGCAAAAAGCATGGGCAACTGTCAAATCGCTGAACGGACATAACAACACCACTAGCAGCAAGGTCCTCCTTTACAATGGCAAATACTACACAAGCAATGCAGCAAAAGCATCCGCTTTCATACAAGAATATGCATCAGTCAGCAAAGCTAAAAGCGACAAAGACTCAAGACGCACCAAAGTCGAAGTATGCAGACTGCTACGGAACGGCCCGCAGCAAAGAGATGAATCTGAAAACAATTTCACACTAAGCGAACTGGCGGCCGCAGTAGCTCAAATCAAGAAACACAAAGCTCCCGGAGATGATGGAATACGGCCAGAGTACATCAAGCAGCTCCCGGACGAGGCGCTGAAAGAACTTCTGCACATCTTCAATACGTCATGGAACGGCGGATGGTGCCCGCAGCAGTGGCGCGTTGCGGCAATAATACCGATACTCAAAAAAGGCAAGGACCCTGAAAATGTATCCAGCTACAGACCGATTGCCCTTACATCATGCATCGGAAAAACACTAGAGCGGATGATAGCTGCTAGGCTGATTTGGTGGCTCGAAGAGAACCAAGTGCTGAGTAAATGGCAATCAGGATTTAGAAGGGGCCGATCAACAGAGGATCAATGCCTACGACTGACCCAGTTCATAAGCGATGGGTATCACCAGAAAAAGCCGGAAAAAACGCTATTGATGTTATTCGACTACCGGAAGGCTTTTGATACCGTATGGCGAGACGGACTGCTGCTAAAAATGGCTCGCATAGGCATCCCGACGCGTTACATCAAATGGGTGAAGGGCTGGCTGCAAAACCGCCAGGCGAGTGTCAAGTATCAAAATCAGAAGGGACCGAGCAGAGTATTTCACGAAGGCCTACCGCAGGGAGCCGTATTGTCTCCGATCCTGTTCATTGTGTTTATAAATGACTTACTGGGCGTCTTCAAGCAGGACACGCTTGTAAGTGCGTTCGCCGATGATTTGGCAATCGCCAGGAAAAGCAGGCACGTCGACCAATTGGAAGAAGAAATTCAAGAGGAAACGACAAAGGTTGTCCAGTGGAGCAACAGGTGGAGACTACAACTGAACGCTGCTAAATGTGAGACATGCCTCTTCTCGAACAGCAATGCCGACTCCGCGTGGAAAGCAGAAGTCGATATCAACGGGACAACAGCACCGTCAACGGCAAACCCTGTATTCCTGGGAATTACCTACGATAGACGTCTGTCGTTCAAACAACAAGTCGACAAGGTATGCCGTGGAATGGACGCGCTGATGAAACTACTTTGGGCAATAGGCGGCGCAGAGTGGGGCTGGCACCGCAAGACAATGCGGACTGTATATCTGGCGACGCAGCGCAGCCTGGCAGACTACGCATCGGCAGCATGGAGCAGCTGGGTATCTAAAAGCAACATCGACAAAATAGAAAGGCAACAAAACAAGGCCGCCAGAGCAATCTCCGGAGTGGTGCGGAGCACCCCTGTGGAGGCTGTGCGTCTCGAAGCAAACCTACCGAGGATGAGCGATAGTTACGAAGCGCATGCAACGGAGAAGCTCATGCGTTGGCAATCCCTGCCAGGTGACGACCCAAGAAGGCATACTGCCGACACGCGACAACAGCTCAGACTGAAAAAGCGAGACTGGCGAACAACATCCCAGCTAAAACTGGACAGCATCAAGGCAAGAATGGGCAACTGGCTGGACAATGAGGAGCAGCAAATATGGGAGCCCCCGTGGCAGCAGAACCTCAGAGTAATTATCCCAGACCCGCCAACGACTGACCTACACCAATGGGCGCAAAACGTCATCGCCGAATATGACGACAGCCCCATCAACTACACCGATGGAGCTAGATGCAGGTTCACGGGAGCAGGAGGAGCTGGATGGGTGGCAACGATGCAAGGAACAACAATAGCCGATGGTGCAGTAGCAGTCAGCGCATGCACAGACGCAACAATAGCTGAATGTACAGCCGCCCAAAAAGCCGTAGATTGGATCAAGGGAAACGAACAGTGGAACCGGTTCACTATCGTCACTGATAGCAAAGCCTGTGCCCGCAGTCTGACTGCCAAACATCAATCCGGCAGTGTATTGCGCCACATGAGCAGAGCAGCGACGAACAACGGCAAGAGAATAAATGTCATATGGATGCCCAAAGCTGCCCACCTTGATGGCGCGGACAAGGCACACAGACGGGCTCAAGCCGCGATAAACCTACCACAGCCACCGCAGCACATGTCAACATCGAACAAGCTCAAAGAAATCCGTAGTGCATGCCAAACAGACATCATACAACACGCCGAAGTTCGAGAAACATACGGACAGGGAATAAACCGTAGCGCTGAAGACAACTTATCGCGGAAGGAGGCCACTGACCTGGCCCGATTCAGATCGGGACACCACACCGCTATAAGACACTGGCAACATATGATCGGTAAAGCGGAATCTAATCTCTGTCGACTATGCAGCAGGCTCAAGCCGCGATAAACCTACCACAGCCACCGCAGCACATGTCAACATCGAACAAGCTCAAAGAAATCCGTAGTGCATGCCAAACAGACATCATACAACACGCCGAAGTTCGAGAAACATACGGACAGGGAATAAACCGTAGCGCTGAAGACAACTTATCGCGGAAGGAGGCCACTGACCTGGCCCGATTCAGATCGGGACACCACACCGCTATAAGACACTGGCAACATATGATCGGTAAAGCGGAATCTAATCTCTGTCGACTATGCAGCAACGGAGAAGAAACTAGTAAACATCTTTGGACACAATGCCCACAACTACGATACGAGAGAAATAGCACGAATATGGGACGCAGCATGGTGGAACTAACTACCAACCCGTCCGCATCGGTGCCGCTGCTCAAGCTTATCTTGAGGCGGCTTGATGAATGATCAACAACAACAACAACAGCAACAACAATAGCAACAGCAACAACAATAGCAACAGCAACAACAATAGCAACAGCAACAACAATAGCAACAGCAACAACAATAGCAACAGCAACAACAATAGCAACAGCAACAACAATAGCAACAGCAACAACAATAGCAACAGCAACAACAATAGCAACAGCAACAACAATAGCTACAGCAACAACAATAGCAACAGCAACAACAATAGCAACAGCAACAACAATAGCAACAGCAACAACAATAGCAACAGCAACAACAATAGCAACAGCAACAACAATAGCAACAGCAACAACAATAGCAACAGCAACAACAATAGCAACAGCAACAACAATAGCAACAGCAACAACAATAGCAACGACAACAACAACCGGCACAACTATAGTTTCATCATTCACAATGACAACAACAGCTACATCGAGCACAATAACAGCCTTAAATACAATTGCAACATTAATAGCAGCGACGACTACAACAAGTGTTGCAACGACATCAGAAATAACAAAATCTGCAGTAGCAACAGCTGCTAAAACGAAAAGAATAAAAGAAACAACAGTACCAACGACTAACGCGGAACGCACACAGACGGTTATAGAGGCACCCGAATGTACGTCTGATTTCTCGTCAGGAGAGCTCTCGTAAGCATGCTAGCATCAAATTGTTATATTTGTTTCACGCTTAGCTAGACACTAGACATTTAGATCCGAACGTCATGTAACATTTGAGTTGTATTAATGCCCCCAATTGTCAATTTTGCATAGTGGTCCAGAAGTCATAAATATGCGTTTTCTTCTATTTGCTGTCGGGTTAGTTTGAATTACTTATAAGCTGTGCTATCACTTTTATGCAAGCGAGTTGTGCTAAATGTGTATTTTAAAACGTAACAAATCTATAAAAACGTCCGCAACCAGTTTTTAGTTCATTCTAGCTGTAGTTTTATTAGCTTATGACAAAATGTTTTGCTCGGTGTATCATATCCATTGTGCTCAATATATACAGCGTGAACAAACCCACTGTGCAAAAATGTAGTTTTTGCAGCTTTGATTCAAAATGCAAATGTTGGCTAAAAACCAACACACCAGTTCCAGAAGATGCTATTCCCCCGTGTCCTCTGACAATGTTGTGCGCGGACGTTTGGATTGACAATTTTGAAAAACTAGCAAAAACAAATAAGTACTCGTACAAAGACAAAAATAACATTTGTTATTCAACAATATTTCCGTCGCATTGGGAAGGCATAAAAATTCTTGATCATCAGTGCTGTTACGATAAATACGACGGAACATTTCAAAAAGGACATAAAAGAGGTGGAACTGTACGCATTGCAACTCCTTTTTTATACAATGACGAAGAAGCGTATCGATTCTGTTGTTTAAAATCTAACAACTGTTATGACTATTATCGTTATCGACCATCAGGAACCGCTAAGTAAGCGAAAAGTAGTTATGGTAGTTTATATAACTTCAACGTTGAAAACATTGTAACAACACGCCTAATAATAATAATCATCATTTTTAAATTTTCGTGCTCCTTAAGTGTGTGCATCTTTTAAGAGTATTTATTGCTAAGATTTGGGTTAAAACCTCCAAAACAACGTTTGTACACGCTACAGGTTTAAATTTCCTAGGTTTCATTAGGATTCATCGCTTCTGCTGATTCTGTGTGCCATATTTATTCTCAAGATAGCTACCTAGGAACGTCACTATAGGTAATTACGTTTTTTGCCTAGGCATAGGCTCAGGCTTAGGTTTAGAAAAATTGTATTTACATACTTTTCAATAATTTTGGAGGTATACAAAAGTTTCTGTAAGCTTAGACAAATTAAATATTTTCCTAGTGGTCTACCAGGAAAGTTTGATTGGTCGTAACAAATACCGCAAGCTCAATTTAAACATTGATTCTTAATAAGATACATCAGCAAACATTAACGGTTGCTCAAAATACAGGGCCTTCACCAGATCAGGTTAAAACTTAATTTTAAAGTGTGCGACATCTGTGGCGTGTTCTTAAAATATTAATGCATATGTAAAGTTGTTTTAGGCCTGATCATTATATATCTTAACTGGTGGTGTGCCGATAAGTTTTGATCGGTGGCTTCCGTAGTGCGCTCTTGATATTCCCCAGCACATATTTACAGATATGTTGTAAGAACCACTTTGGGTAAGCTGTGTTATACACTAAAAACAAAAATTTTAAGAAATACTTTAGGTCTGATGATTCGGCGCATAAAAAATGTCATGAATGGCTTGGAACTGCTGTGCAAATACCGGAACGTACTTTACCGAAATGCCCCAAAGCTGAAACGCTAAATTCTGCTAGCGTAAAAAACGAGTGGAAAACTGATAGTAAATGCAGTTTGAAAAACAAAATGAAAGAATCAAACTGCCTGTATCACCCAGGGGCTGAATTTTGTGTTCGGTCCAAAAACACGTTTCTTTGGGAGACTTCTACTGTAGTTACAATACATCCTGATGCCGAGACAATTCCTGGAACGGGCATACAACGAGTATTTCGAACATATAATATCGCACATCAGTGTTGTTACGAACGAGACACCTTAAACGTATTATAATGGACCACCCGGAGGTGGAACAGCAGACTTGTTTCCAACTTCTGTTCCACTAGTCATTGGTCACTATTTTTATGATGTTGTTCCGTATAAGCACTGTTGTGTTTGCAGCAATAACTGTGGGCAATACTACAAATACAGACCTTCGAAGGGCAAAGGCTACAGCAGGTAATGTCGATAACATGTTACCATACGTATAGGCCACACATCTATCGTTTGCACATACCGTCCATAACTGGCTAGTTATAGAAGTGTTTTAAAATGGTATGCGGACATTCTTACTCCTTCCGAAATGTGCCCGCAAAGCATTTCGCGGCATTGATGAACGTTGTAGATCCTGTTTATTCTGCGTGGTTATGGGGGACATTGGTTGATACTATCTCAGTAAATTTGCTTATATTTCTAAAAATTGTCCTTACAGCTAATGATAGGTAATACTAACTTAACACAATGCTATTACCTATCCCTTGCAAAGACTTCTGTGATAAATTTGCTGTTATGGGTTATCGGCTAAACCCTAGGTCTGAACATACAGTTCAAATAATGGATAGTTGAAGCATTTTGATAGCTGTGCTGCCCTGGCTAACTTGAAGTCCCGGATGTCCTGCTGTTCAGCTGTCGCAGTTGCCCTGCTGATTCGGCTCCCCCACATTTTAGTTAAAATCTGAGCACGCAGCAGGAGTGATACCTTTTAATACTTCACCTTTGGTGTCCCTGGGGCAGTGGGTTGGCGCTCAGAGTAATATTGGCCAGTGAGAATCTGTCAGATTCAGTTTTTACATGTTGGTAATGTAAGTGGAAGTACACTCGTGGATTTATATTTAGGAATCGCAACAGATGTTTTGATTGGATTGCTCAGCAGAAAACGCTTAATTTTGACTTGAAAAAAATCCGAGATTCCGCGCATAAATGTCCCACTAACTTAAGAGAAGCTCTTAAAGAGTTAAACCGTGGAACAGAATGGATTAGCGGAAACATGAAACCACGTTGTGTGATTGCGAAGCACTGGATAGAACTTAGAAACGGCATCAAAGTCAAGGCAGTGTGTTGTTACGACAACAACAATAATATAAAACCAGCAGAAAAAGGTAGTGGAAGCTACATAGTGATTGATCATGTTCTCCTTGAAGCACGAGAACACAAAAGCAAAATGCGTCAGGATTGCTGCGTAAAAAATAACAAAGACAGAAAAGACGTCAGAAAAGAAGCCTGTGATAAATTCTATGCGTATCGTGGCTACAGTGGAACACCAAAGTAAATAGTGTGCTCTGGTTTTACACCACTGCTGAATCAACTAGATCACATTCGACATAAATTTCAATTTTAACGTGATAAACCTTGCCGTTTTTTGGAAAATTCACATTAAAATTGTTCTTGTGCTATGAGTTTAACCTGGATTCAAGCATCATGTCGATAAGTGTTTCACCTTTTTTTGCGAAACGTGGTAAAAGTTCTGCTATCTTTATTTCAATCTATATAATTAAAGCTAAAACGACTCACATACGTGTTTTGAACAACATTCAGCTCAATTACATAAACGTTTGCAAGTTAAATGTATTTATAAATTTTGTTAACATGTAAAATTCTATCAATATAATGGTTTTGTTTATGGTTCTATAACATTTTTAGTTGAATTCTGCCTTTTTTGCGGCATGTTGGCGTCGGTTGCAAATATTGCAACCAAGTTGACCAGTAAACTTTTAAAGCCGTCAAGTTCAACTCGAAACAGATAATCAAAACTAATATACTCTGTTATCTTAACCCAGTCTTGTTTTAAATCAGTGAAATATTAGATGGACTAAACATTAAGTCGCCTTCATGAAAAATATTAAGTAACTGCGGCAATGAGCATCGTGGATTGACAAATTCCACAACGGCCATTACTGATTCCGTACTTTGCATTTTTATGTTTAAGTTACCTTAACTGGCGACCGCTGGCAGTGTTTATAGTGTCGTACAGTTTAAAAACTTGAAAGCGGCACTGTGAACATGCCTCTGCCCAGAATTAAGATATACAACTTTTTCGTAATCTTTTTGCAGCTCCGATCTTATGTGTAAAACGTGGCTCAAAAATGATACTCCAGTGCCGCGAAATGCTATTCCAGCATGTCCTTTAACAAGGCTATGCGCAGACCGATGGTTTAATAATTTAAAAAAAAATAAAAAGGACGAATTTTCATACAAACACAAACATAATGTATGCTATCGGACGAAGTCATCCACTGTTTGGTTTGTTAACTCGAGAAAACTATACCTGCATCATCAGTGTTGTTACGACAAATTAAAAGGCAGTTTCCAGACAGCGGTTGGTCGAGGGGGAACTGTGCACATTGATAGCCGTACAACAAAGGATCAAAACGCATATCGCTGGTGTTGTTTGTATTCAAACAACTGCAATGAATATTACTTTCACAGACCATCAGGAGTCGCAAAGTAAAACAGGGTCATGAAGTTTTTGTTTTGTTGAATTTGTTTTGCAAGTGTAAGAAGTCACTTGTGCAGCAAAAAAGAACTAGCTTAGCGTACGTAACAGATTCTCATGTCAACTGAATCTAGCATTGAATTAGAATAACAGATATCACCTTTATACATATACGTAAACTTGTAACTGCAGAAATGTACATGGAATAAAATATAATGTACCATGATTCCAGGGGTTTCTTTACAGATTAACCGGGTGTGCATTAATGTTTTGTCTCTGGTTTGCTGATTAAAACACAGTTTCTCGCATGAAAGCTAATTTGAGGAAAAATGTAAATCTGACTAAAGCACGTTGCAAATCCTGCTTCGCATTTTGTCAGTATGTTTGGTTCCTTCGCAGGAATTTTGATTGACGTCAGCAGTGTTTAGAAACGGAAAAAATAATGTCTCTTAGGATAAAATTCGTAAATTATTACGGATGGTTCAATGAAACAGGCAATGTTTGGGTGAACTGCGTTATACACCATATTTCAGGTCTGATGATACTGCGCATAAAAAATGTCACGATTGGCTTGGAACTGCTGTGCAAATACCAGAACGTATTTTACCGAAATGCCCCAAAGCTGGAAAGCTAAATTCTGCTAGCGTAAAAAAACGAGTGGAAAACTGATATCAAATGCAGTTTGAAAAACAAAATGAAAGAATCAAACTGCCTGTATCATCCAGGGGCTGAATTTTGTGTTCGGTCCAAAAAACGTTTTTTGGGAGACTACTGTAGTTACAGGAAAAGCATTTGACGTGTATAAAATCACACATCAGTGTTGCTACGAACGAGACACCTTAAACGTATTACATGGGCCACCCGGAGGTGGAACAGCAGACTTGTTTCCAACTTCTTTACCACGAGTCATTAGTCACTATCGACATTATGTTGTTCCGTATAAGCACTGTTGTGCTTGCAGCAATAACTGTGGGCAATACTACAAATACAGACCTTCGAAGGGCAAAAGCTGCAGCAGGTAATGTCAAAAACATGTTTCATATGTGTAGGCCACAATCTATCGTTTCCAAATACCATCCATAACTGTCCAGTTTTAGATTTTAAAATGGACTGCGGACATTCATACTCCATCCGAACTGTGTCCGTAAAACGTTTCCGGCATTGATGAACGTTGTAGATCCTGTTTGTTCTGCGTAGTTACGGGGTCTTTAATTGATACTATTCCAGTAAATTTGCTCATATTTTTGAAAATTTTCCTTACAACTAATGATAGGTAATAAAAACTTGCAAAAGACTTCGGTGATAAATTTGCTGTTAAGGGCCCTCAGCGAAACCCTAGGCCCAAAAATACATCTTAAATAACGGAGAGTTAAAGCATTTTAAGATCTGAGAAACTATTTCCTGACCGAAAGCATCAGTTGTTTACTGATTTTTCTTAAAAGCAATCATACCAATAAGACTCATTCAAATAATATTTCAAGAATTCTTAGCGCTCTTATATGCCTCGTGTAGATTTTCCAGCTGTTTCAGTGAGACCCGGGGTATCCCTTATGGTCACCAATTTGTAGTCCTATGAAATCATAGTTGCTTTTGGTAAGTGACTTGGTCATACCAATTCCGCTCTGACATAAATTTCTGATTGGTACATTGCACACCTTGACACTTTAATCACTTGAAATCACAAGGGGAAGCTTTAATTGATAACCTTTTACAGTAAAAACACTAACTGATGTCCTAAATATTTAACCAAATTTAAAAACATTGTGTAGCTTATATTTAAACCTCACTTGTAATTTATTGTTTATTCTCATTACATACCAGGTTGTCCTGCTGTCCTCACTCCCCCACCTTTCAGCTAAAATCTGAGCACGCAGCAGGAGTGATAGGTTTGAAAACTTCACCTTTGCTGTCCTTGGCGCAGCGGGTTGGCGCTCAGTGTAATATAGGCCAGTTAGAATCTGTCAGATTCAAGTTTTTACATTTTAGTAATGTAAGAGAATATACACTCGTGGATTTATATTTAGGAATCGCAACAGATGTTTTGATTGGATTGCTCAGCAGAAAACGCTTAATTTTGACTTGAAAAAAATCCGAGATTCCGCGCATAAATGTCCCACTAACTTAAGAGAAGCTCTCGAAGAGTTGAACCGCGGGAAAAAATGGATTAGAGGAAACATGAAACGACGTTGTGTATCTGCGAAGCACTGGATAAAACTTACAGACGGAATCAAAGTCAAGGCAGTGTGTTGTTACGACAAGAACAGTAATATAAAACCAGCAAAAAAAGATAGTGGAAGCTACGTAGTGATTGATCATGTTCTCCTTGAAGCACGAGAAAACAAAAGCAAAATACGTCATGATTGCTGCGTAAAAAATAACAAAGACAGAAAAGACGTCAGAAAAGAAGCTTGTGATAAATTCTATACTTATCGTGGTTACAGTGGAACATGAAAGTAAATAGTGCGCTCTTGTTTTACAGCACTGCTGAATCGACCAGATAAACTTAAATTGTAACATGATAAAGCATATAGTTATTTGAAAAATTGACATTCAAATTGTTCTTGTGCTATGGGTTTAACCTAGATACGTGCATCATGTCAATAAGTGTTTTCCTTTTTCTGCGGAACGTGGTAAAATTTCTACTATCGCTTATTTCAATAAAATTTAAGTTCTCAAATTCAACTCAAAACAGCAAATCAAAACTAATATACTCTTATCTCAAACCGGTCTTGTTTTAAGGCAGTGAAATATATATTCGATAGGCTAGAATATTTTCAGTCATTTGTATAAAAAATATCAACTAAACTGTGGTAATGAGCACCAGCGGAGCCAGGAATTTATAAGAAGAGTACGTTTTAAAAAATTTCGATGAATAGATTGTTGTTTTGTTATCTGAACAGTGTTTAAAATTATTGTAGAAAAGTTTCAAAAAGTGGGGATTTTTACCGGAAACTTCCCGGCCAGCACGTTTGTCACCAGTCTGTCGATATGCGCATAGACTACTATATTTTAAAATTGTGTACTTAAAAACCCTATCTACGATTCCTACACTCCAGAACAGCTATTTTTTGTTTTGGCCGTTGAATTAACGAATGTAAATAAAATATTAATTTTCAATTTTGCAATCTTGAATTTTCACATTACGCGTTGTCAGTGGCAGATCCTGAGAATAGTTGGCGTTGTTGAGCTGTTACTGCAATACTGACCGTTTATACGCAGCGACATTATGATGGTTTTTATGGGTGAACCAAGCGTATGTTACATTTTTTCCCAACCTCATCATTAATGGAGAGGTACGTCAGAATACTATTTTCAGTTTTAGCTAAAGCGGCTCCGATTATGTTTATAACTCCATGTTTACTTCTTGGTTTAAGTGTTGACCGTTCCCGCCATGAAAGCGTGGGTGGTTCAAAATACTACGGGTTCTGGTCTATTTGGTACAATACAATGCCAGTAGTTGCAGACTTGTGTAAGAGTGATCATCCACTCTTGGTTAGATCAAGAAGAGTGGGCGATTCCTCTTAGACAAGTGTGTGCAATTACTCGGGTGCTGCATGGTGCCAAATGTACCAGCGCATGTTGTATTTTTTCTCGACCGTCTCTCAATTGCAGGGTTGTCACCACATAAACCACATGGTAATCCGAGGAGTCAAGAATATAATTAGAGCGACTGCTAAAATTCAAAATATTAGTGCATCGCACCCCCACCTTAAATAAGAGGGAAGCCCAAAAACGTAACGTGCGCTGGGGACATTTTTTGCACACAGAATGCACCCAGTTGCATCTCTAATCATAGCGTCATCATTCACTCTTGATCTAACTCACTGTAATTAAGCCACACTACTTCGTTTGCCCAAATATTGATTCGTGTAGCTTGAAGCATATCCAAAAATCAAATTTCAGTGATGTCTGAGGATAAAGTCAAAATCTAAAAGCTGCAGACTGTCGAGCAAAAGTTACTGTCGAAACTAAAGTTATGCAGTCGTAATATTAATGTGGGTACATCTGAAATGTTACGTAGCTATTGTACAGATGTGATTGCGCACCTTACGTCGCAAGCTATTAGTATATATTCGTTTCGAGACAGAGACCAAATTCTAGTATAAAGTCTATGTGCGACTGACTACATTGTAATTTGTGAGAAACGTCTATACCAAACAAAGATTCCTTGTGCATTGCGCGCCGAATGGCGGTGTCACTACTCGGGTAGTTTCTAGCTGTATAAGTGGAATTATTGCAGGTTCGGCTTTGGGGAGGCTTGTTATATCTGCAATTACGCAAGTTTAGATCTTATAAATATTAAAAAACACTGTGTATTGCTCCGAGTCGGTGTTAAGTGTTTGTATGCACTGCTTGAAATGGAAATAATTACACCTGTACACTGCAAAAAATGGTGAGTCAAATTGACTCTCCCCGAAATAGGGTTTTCCGGACTCACAAACTGAGTCAAAATTCGACTCCGCCAGAGTCAAATTTGACTGACTGAGCGACTCATTAAGTCGAATTTTACTCCGGCGGAGTCAAACTTTGACTCAGTTTGTGTAGTCCGGAAAAGCCTATTTCGGAGGGAGTCAATTTGACTCACCATTTTTTTGCAGTCTATTATCTTTAGTTCATAATGAAGCTAAAACGTTTGAAGCTTGTTTCCTTAAAATCCTACGTGAATTTTTCCGAAAGTACACTCCACGGGTCAACTGAAAGAGTCTGTATATATTTAATGGAGGCCCTGGAACTTTCCACGAAATTATTGTAGTATAATGTATATATTTAATGTCAGCGTAGTAATTTTAGTTGTAGCTGCGTTCTGCAGTATACCCTTCTTGGTGAACGGTCATAAAACCAATGAATTTTGTCAGGAAACGTCTCTAGCCACATATAAATCCTCGGTATAATAATAAACGGAATCACATTTATCAAGGCCATAATGTTTTCAGTGGGAACTAAACCCAATTGTCCCCTTGGCTTTAGGTTCGCAGGACTTCCCCTTTTGTACTTTTAAAGCGACAGCAGTAATATTATCTTTTTACAAAAACTTATCTTAAATACTCGTGTATTTTTTGAGCAGCAAAAATAGCAGAAAGATAAGTTAACTATTGCCTACGTTTATGTGTTTGTCTGTATATAAGTTTACATTAATTTTTTCAAAAAATTTTCCGTTGCGCAAGCTTTATTTCTTCATTCAATTTGCAAAGATGGAAATGCGGAAGATGTATAGCCAGAGTCGGAGCAGTCGCCCCACATGCCCTCATTTGGGAAGCCCCTTCCAAACAGGTGCCCTCACCTTAACCAGATTTTAAACAAAAAGATAACCGTGAATATTCAACTTGAATATGTTTTTAAAATTGAAAAATTCACAATTCAAAAAATATTTTGATCATCGCCAAACTCCCCCACCCTCACTTGATCCAACACTATGAATATACGTTCCAAAGTTCCGTGACAAATGACAAAAATAGGCGCCTTTGCAGACTTTATGGTACTTATTAACGTATACATGCCCACGCAAAAGCCAATTTTTGTCTCACTGTCTCACGAAAATATTTTTTGAATTATAACTTCCTCAAAATAAAATTCCGGAAAACCAAAATGCTGTGTGAATTTCTAATCCGTCAGCGATATCCGATGTGACTTAAGTTCAAGAGTTAGTGCACTTTGAATATTCGCGTTTTAAAATGACAATTACGTTTATTAATCAAGAAAATGTATGCCTGTTGACTGTAAAGAACCTGTTCAGAAAAGATAATGAAGTCTAAATGTTTAAAGACTACCTTTATCAACCGACACTTGGCAAAAAATTGATTTAGTAACCAACTGTTAACTCCTCTACCATATCTGTTTTGGTCTCGTTGCGAGTACGGGGCGGCCTGGGCGGTTGCAGCCAGACCGAGTAAATTTTTCACCGCTCCCTGTAGAAAAGTATCAGGCCCACCTGTAAGTAAGTGCGAAATCAAAACTTTCGTTCACAAACGAGTTCACATCACAACTGAAATTTTGTACAGACTTAGTATGAAAGACAGCAGTAAACTAATTCATACGTCGACACTGCTTTAACCAGAACTTACTATATGTCACACATATTTTAATGGAGTGGTCTCAAACCTTTTAAGAGGTTAAAGCTTATCAGTTGAGGTTGCTGCTTTTTGCCTTGGTCAATGAGTCCGACTAAATAGATTTTGTTTGATATCTCACTCAGCAAAAAAACATTATCAACGAAAAAACTAAATAAGAGTTTTCGCCCACTAGCCATGAAAATACATCAGTGTGAGGTATTAAATGACTCACTGTGGGGGCCAAACTATGCCAAAAATATTTCAATCTTTTAATGCATCCGTATTTATTGTTGGAGGAACCATTACTTTTTGTGAAGTTGTAATGTTTTTTTGCTATTGACTTTCAGACAAAGTTTGAAAATTTTTTAATTTTAGTATGTGAAATTCAGTAGTAAAGTTTCAAAATAATTAAGCTAAATTATAATCCCACAAAGCCAATAGCCTGCGTAAAATCAGCTATATGCTGTTTTTTACGCTTGCCAAGTTTATCGTTGTCAACTAAACCAGAGTTGAGGCTTGAGCTTTATTGATTTTTTTATACATAATTGGGCAAAGTTTAGTTGAGGGGCGTAACAGTAGTATGCATATTGCTAAGGCTAGGCCTAGCTCAATTCTAAGCAAAGAAGTGCTTAAAGCTTACTTTATTGTAGGTCAACCTAACAACGGTAAAACCATACTTATAAGTGACAGGGGTCCATAATCGCATGGTTAGAAAAATTTGCAAACAGCAGAAGTCAGAAAAAAACAAAATATAAAAGCCATATTCAAAACTTTTTAATATTTTTCAACTTGGGTCTCGTCGTTTTATGAAACTAGAAAAAATAGTACTTTTAGCATAAAATCTGATGCTGTTTAACTCATCATCAAACTTAACCATTGCATTCAGACTGTAACGTAATTGAGTAAGCGCTATGTAGTAATCCGAATAAGAAAGATACGGTAAAGCCTAAGTCAGTATATTTAGTCCGAGTTGTAAACAACTTTGTTACAAAAAATACCAATGTTTACTTACGTAATAGTTAAGTAGGTTATATTTTTAAAAATACTTAAAAAAATTAAAAAAAATTAAAATATATTTAAATTTAGTTTTATACCATTTGAAACTTGTTTTACCCTGGTTCAGGCTCTGGGGGGGCCGTTGAAAAAGTAAACATGGGGTATGTCTTTAAGAAAGCGAGTCTGAGCTTGGCAAACATTTTTCCAAATGTAGAGCTCTTTTAGGCAAAACTTCAACCACAGGAAAAAATGTATTCCCTATGCAATATTTTGGTTTGTTCGCTATTTTAAAGCAGCTAAAGCATTTTTTAAAATGACATTTATTATTTTGACTAAAAGGACTTCCTACGCAAAAGATAAATAAATGTTATATGCCAAACTCTGCTTATTTGCTCCCAATATTTTGAAGACAATATTCATATTTGTCAATATCTGTGTTTTAAAAGTTATAAAGTGTTTTGCTGTTTATTTGCCGGCGGAGCGATGAGGAACGGCACCCAGGGCTTGGCTTACAGATCATAATTTTGCATTAAAATTTATCGTTAAACTTGCTTTTGTTTGTCGGTTAGACCCGCTCGTAAGCTTATTTCAATATATAGTATATATCGCGACCACTGTCAAAAATTTCTGGATTCATCATTGTTGTTACTCACATCCACGCTGAAAATATAAAATCATTTGGGTATTTTGGTTATTGATCTCGAGCCGGCGTTCGCCGTAAATGGTCCAAGTTAAAATATTTTTACGCACTTCAACTATCTTCATCACTTCCTCAATACTTGATTCAACTCATTCTGAGTTAAAATCAACTCACTAAAATTTACAGTGTAATTTAAGCGACAAATAATACACAATGAGCACAGCGTTTAAAAATCTAACGCATATGCACCGTATATAACTTCTACTAGACCTGAAGGCCTAAAAATCTCCTGGCGCTGGAGCGCCAAGCGTTTATAATCGAGCGATGAATGATAATCGCATCGCACCCAATAGTCATTAATTTTAATCCGAACTTAAATATATTCATGGGAGAAAGAGTTGAACATACTTTGTTTCAGCAACGAACTAAACTAAATCTTCTTTGTTTTAATCGACAGATAACCGATTTTTTTATAATTCAAAATGGTCCGACACATCGCTACCACTTTGATGATTTGCTTCAGTAAGCTTGTTTATATAAAACTAGGTATAGTCATTGATGACACTAGACACGAGTATAAAAATTACCGAAATATGTTCAACACGAAATTTAACGGCATCTGTTGCGGCTTTCGCTTACACCACCCTATTTTTGAACGATTAGATGCTGTTAATAATGTCGACAAAAACATGAACATTACAAAACACAGACGAAGAACATTCCAGTCAAATTCATTCTAAAAATAGTGAGTTATGACCACCTAAACGGAGATGCAACCATTTCCCTCTAAATACGGTCAGTGATCCGCGTCTGATTGGTTCGGCAATGTAACTAACGGTGTGCTTAAACGTTTTTTCTTGCTTGCCCTGTTAACGGTATTTTACACACGCACGTTTTGGTTTACTGTTGGCACGTTTGGGAGTTATGCAACTCAAAAGTCTTCGTGTTGACCATTATTAACGTCTGAGACTTTTGAGAGACCACTGGCGGATCCAACGGGGACCACCCAGGAGTAGACTTCTCAACAGGGAACGAAATCAAGATTCTGTGTAAAAGCTTTTGGGCTAAAATTCCGTCTGGCTTCACGCCGTTTGGTTCGCAAGTTTAGCAATAGGAGATATCGCGCGGGCTCCAACGGAAGAAATATCTGGACCCACATCTGCTGGGAAGGATATAAGTGACTATATCAACGCAGGCTCGTGTCAAACGGAAAAACGCTTTTCGTGGCTGTAGAATGCGATTTTTGGAATGATCAGTGGTCATACCACAACGGATTTTTCATCATTTAGGATGATTGTACGATATTGAAAACATTTTGCGTTCCTCAGGAAACTTGTACTATTCTCTATATTACAACTGTTGTATTTTTAGTGTATTTAATTGACGGACTACAAACGATCAGTGCAGATCAGCCGTTGAAAACGCCTTCAAATTGCAGAGGTAAGTCGTTGGTATCCCAAATTTCAGCCGCTGTGCACGAGTTTGTGGGGCGTCCACGATTTTTCTGTGGAATACAACAGCGGGTCCAGACGGGGTGGTTGTGAAGCGTGCGCCCCCTGTCAGAAAATTTTTTGTGATAAAACGGTAAGGTCCCTCCTATCTTACAATATCCCCCCTCTGAAAATTGACACATATATAGCATACAGTAAAAACTGCATTTCATACCTTTTTGCCATTGCACCCGTGTCCTAAAATTAATAGATCCACCGCTGGTGATGTAAAATACTTTTGGGGTTTGAAATGTTACAGCTTTGTTAAATCATTGTTTTTCAAACATTTCGATATTTTAACATCTTTTTTGACATATCATAGCTTATGTTCTTGAGCGTATTGATGGCTTTGCCTCGATGAGGGCCATACAAATTAATTTAATGGCCTGATTAAAAAAGCGGCAATAAATGGAACGTCCCCAAGTTTGAATCCAAATCAATACGGAGTCCGTGATCGCTTTGTTCGCGAGTTTTTCTTCGTCGACAACGAAACGAAAATTTTTCACTAAGATTTAATACAGAAAATGAATTTCGCTTATAATCTGCGAGCTTTCGCTCACTTTCACACCATAGTTTTAACTTTAGGTTAACAAAATTGAAAATATTTTAGGGGCAAAAATTTTCCAGGAGATGCTGAGCCCCTGTCCCTTCTTGGATACCGGTCCGCCCACTTCATCGAGAAATTCGGTTGTTCCGCTGATAAATAGCGCATGTGACCAGCAAACAGTTATCCCATGTAAACCAATCATCCCTTCCTCTAAGAACTCGTAAATTTAACGCGCTTGCTCTTGGTTCCTAGTTTTCTCGTTTGCGTTTGTATGTGTTCTTGCTGTTTTTTCTGTGTGGTTTTCGTTGCTTTTGTTTTTTGCCCAATGAGATCACGCTTAAATTATCATAAAAGTGGCGTTTCAAGGTTTGTGGTTTTACTCTTAGGTGCTGAGTTACAACTTTCTGTCAATTAATTCATATAATATATCAGGCAGACATTTTTTCAAAAAAGCTATATTTTATTTTAATTTTAGGATTTGGCGATCCAAGCATTCCATACCAAGGTTACACTCCGAAATGCTACAAGAACCGAAAACCAAGTAAATAGTGTTGACTTAATTGTTTTATAATTTCTTATTTGTCTACGTTTGTATTTTCTGTTATAACTAAAAGTGTACATTTTGCAAAGAATTCTTGGTCCATGTATAGATTAAAAGCTGTAACAGTGGAACAAACATATTCATAAGCCTAAAAGCTTAAACCGCAGCGTATGGGTATTAAGAATATTCGTAAGTCTAAGGTCAGCGAAAAATAGGCTAAAGTTTAAGCTTATTCTGTTGAAGTCCCGTGGGAAAACGGTACGCCCCTGATTTATACATGACCAAAATTTTTTATATATTCAGGACCTTTCGATGAATCAAGAACAAGGCATCCGAAACTACTGACAAGACTTAATCACAATATCACTGATGTAAGCAAGGACTTTCTTTCTTGGTCTCGATAACTTTTATTAACATCTAATTACCTCAAAAATTCAATTTCCATTACTGCGTTGATTGAAACCCGTAAAGATTGGCCGGCCCCTAAACCAAAGTTCGGGCCCATTACATTTGGCAAATCATATGTCTTTGTTCTGAGAATTATAGGTTGGCCGACCTCCACCAGGTTGACTCTAAGCATCAGGCTAATTATTCCAGTTGTCTTTAAAGGCCCTCTAAGTTTATTCGAATTGAATCAGCGAACCACAACGAGTCGTCGCTTCTACGCCAACACGATTGAAATTGAAAAAATTTTAACAGCAAGAAATCAGATTGTAGTATATTTTATTATTTTAACTCCAGCACAAAACTCTGTTTTTTGTGCGTCGGGGTGAACCGAGGGTGAAAATTCAGGTAAAATAATCAAGGTAACCTAACGGAATAAGCGAGTAAAAAACCAGACTGAATTGGATATTAAATCCCAAAACACAATTTCATGTTGCTGGATTTGGTGCGGGATCCGATCCCCCAAAACTGCCCTTGGATATTCGTACCTCTCAAAAAGTCTGTTTTTGAAATCAATAAGGTTTTAAAATGTGATTTTGTTTTCCAACGCCGGAACCGGGCCTTTTTTATGCCGCCGTCGGGGTTGGGGGGCGATAAGCACGGTCGTAGAAAAACGTTTCTAGTTTCTATATTATGGGTACAAAATGCAGTGAGTGACGCATAACGTCCTTTAAAGGTTTCAGGTTGCAAAATTTATTGCTGATACAGTTAGCTGCAAAGAATTTAAACACCGCAAGTGAAAATTATTAATTTCAGGGCCCAAACATGCCATTTATGTCCGACCAACCGCAAGTATTTCGAAACGCAATAAAATATAATAAATGGCGCAAAGATAAAGATGGATTTGTTCGGATACCGTATGAATATTCTTGGGGAACTGGTAAGATACGTGCGTGGCCCCAATTATCGCTTGGTCCTGAGGTCAAGCACACAATAAATTGTGTTCCTTTTTAATAAAGCTAAGTTTCACGAATATATATTCGTTTCCTACAATATTTAATTAAGAAACCTTCAATCTGCCAAGGAATATCATAATAGCATATTAGATTCACAGTGGCGTGTTAAAGAATTTGGGTCGATGGGTTGCTGGAATGCCTAAGCCAAAGTGTGAAAAAAGATGTAAGCTTAAGCCTAAACCTAAAAGCAAAAAATATAATCTAAAATTTAAGCCTACTTTTTGCAGTCCAACCAGAAATCAGGACTTGCAACTTTGGTCAAAATTTTGTATGAAGTAGGGTATGCTTGTGTTACAATCTGAAGAAATATCAAAAATACTTTTAGAAACATCTCAAAAGGTGTTCTCCGGCTACGTCTTTGCTCAAGATCTGTTTTAAAGTTCTTAAATTAATTTAAAATTTTAAATAAATTTAAAATTTTAAGGACGAAGAGTACGCCGCGGTGTTGAACGTGCAGCGAAAGCGTTCGAAACGCTCACTTGTGTTCGTTTAGTGCCGCGTCGAAACGAAAGAAACTACGTGAAGCTTGTTAACGGCAGAGGGTATATTAATCACTTCATCGATTTTAACATTGCGTCAGGTCTTCGCTGGCTTCACTCGCTAATTCTTCGAAACATATTTTACAGGCACTGCTGTGGCTTAGAACCCTCCAATTGAAAATCCTAGCTACGCCCCTACGTCTCCATACATATGTTGGAACTGTATACTTGCGAAATTTGCCTTCATTTTATTAATATTGTACTCTACTTCTACCTGTATTTTGTAAGATCACTTGTTTTCCATGTGGTTCCAAGGTTTGGCTCACTGAGGCCTAGACCTTCCAATAAATATAGTACTAAAATTGTGTCTGGCTTCACGTTCACTTCGCCCGCGAGATGTTTTTCACTATTATATATGCTCTCTCATCCAGTCAGAAACTTCCAAATCTGCGAATGGTTTGGTTCTAAATAACTAGCGCCTTAGATATAAGCTAAGGCTGTTTAAATTGTTCGGTAGGTTCAGTAGTTAAATTTTTTAAACATGAATAGAAAACACATCTGACGTGCAACATTTACTGAGAAAAATTTTGCCGAAACAATATTTTCATTTATACAAGCAGCTTGAATATTTGCAATTTTAAAATTTGAAAAAATGAATTTCAGATGCTTCACCGAAGGTTTGGGTAAAATTGGCCCGATTGCTATGTCACTACAAGCACCAGAATGTACCGATGCGGTGACGGTAATACACGAATTTGGTCACGTCCTTGGATTTGATCATGAACACAATCGGCCGGACCGAGATCAATATATTCAGTATCATCCGCGAAACGTTATCCCAGGTTAGAATTGTTTATAGTTTTTATTTCAAATCCGTTTTCGGATTTTCTAGTGATTAAGAATACTTGTCACTTTTTTACTCCATCGCAATTGAAAGCTCCAGCCCCACGTACAAAATTTTTCTTTAATCGGCCTCTAAGTAGGGCTGCCGCCCCCTGAACATGCAGAGGTTAAGAGAACCCTAAACAGTGTACGAGGGCGCCCCCAGAACCTCCCACACACCAATCTGTTCATTACTGGAGCACTCAGTTTCTAACAAAGCTCTTTCCGACTATTTTCGGCGTTCTAGTGTCGGGAGGATCAGCCCCATGATGCCCAGTTAATGATTTGGTTTACAATTCATTCAATATAAGACGCATCTGATGGATACTTTACGGTTCTTAAGTTTATCTCCAGTACAATAATTGGCTCTTGTATTCTTTCCCACATGCTTATGCTTAGATTCAGGCTTAGGATCAGGAAAAGCCTTACATAAGCACAAGCGTACACCTAAGCTTTAACGTGAAAGCCTTATGCTTAAATGTGGGGAAAGGCTACAACAACCTAATAATTTCAGGGTTGCATGATCAGTTTGAAAAATTACACCCATTCGAAATGGAATATACATCACTGGGGAAATACGACTATCTAAGGTACGTGCTAAGAAGCGTTGTGTAGCGTAGCACCTATTAGAATTTCAGACCCATGTAATTATCAGGGGCGGAGAGTTTTTCTGTGGGACTAGAATAGAGTAAGCTTAAGCTTTAGACTAATTTTTTGCTTGGTTTAGGCTTAGGTTTCAGTTTAGGTTTAGGAATATGCTCATTCTTATGCTTAGGTTTAGGCTTAGGCTTAGGCTTAGGCTTAGGAATATGGTTACCATACTGTTCCGCCCCTGTTCTTTACATTGGCTGAACTTGACGGTAGGTCTTGTAGCTTTCGAACCATTCGCCTTGAATTATATATTGACATTATTCTTATTTCATGTGACGTTTTAGCAATAATTTCGACAGCCTTGTAAAAACCGGGTATTTACGTTGCTTAATACCAAAATTATATTTTCAGTGTAATGCATTACGAAGCTTTAGCAGGATCGCGCAATGGCCGGCCGGTAATGACAAGAAGACTTGGAAGAAGGTATTAATATAATAAAAGCTTTTTGGAATTTAGTTGTATACTGAAAAAACTAAGAAACCATCAAAATTATGGTTTTTAAAATAATTTGTCAAGCGTTAATTTTCATTTAATTTCTTGAGCAAAGAAACACCCAGGGCCGGCGTTTGGTAGCAACTAAAGCACGGCCGCCTTATCAAATCACAATTGGTATTTACACCAATGCTGCATTGCTCAATCACTTCAATAATTTTTCGTTCCAATTACTTTTCAGTTAAAATGCATTAAATTTTAAAGCCTATAAACGGGTCATAAGGTCAACAAAACAGATAAGTTGCGTGTCAAACGCTCAACGGTTATGATAAAAACAGGCCCATAGCCAAGCCAGCTCACCTTGCTTGGATCGGCTACAAAATTTTCAGGAGAGGCATGTAAACGTTTTTGTTGATTTACAAGCAAGTTTGAAAATTTTATAGGGGTGGGCAAAATTTTTCCAGGGAGGGGGGCTGAGCTCTGTCCTAGCCTTTTCAATCTTGGTTACGGGCCAGTATCAGGTACATTTTTAAGTAGTTAATTTCAGACAAGACCGATTGAGACTTGGCAACGATATTGGGCTGACACGAACTGATCAACAAAAAATCAACAAATATTTCGGTTGTAGCAGTGGTAAGAATTTTTTTAATAAAAAATTTTCAGTGTTTGCGGTCGTCAAACTAGTAGCAGGGACTTACTGTCGCGAATTGCAAAAATTGAGCGAAGCGTAGTGTTTAAAGAAGAAATTGGTTAAGTACATGAGTTTTGGTCTTAGACAGAATTTAATTTGTAGGTTCCGGTAGCGTTCCGTCAATAGCAAATAATTCAAATTTTGAATTGTAGAAAAGATTCTGCTGTTGAACATATTTATGAGTGCAAACATGTCCAAAAACATTGTTGCCTATTTTACAACACGTATTTGACAAAAAAAGCTAATTTGGAAGATGACTTAACAATTTTTTTGCCGATGTTAATTTTGATTAACTTTTTTAGATAAATTTGGAGTTCCTGTTAGCGGCGGTTCAAGAGGGTCTGGAAAAAGCGGGGGCAAGGGAAACGGTCAAGGCCAAACTGGTGGAAATGGTGGGAGTACGCGTCCTTGGGGGCCGAACCGTCCACTGCCCCCATTCATCACGAATCCGTTCGGACCTGACATTGACGATTATGATTTCGAAATTGAACTCCCTGGTGGTCGTGGTGGTGGCGGCGAAGTTGATTATGAAATTGTTATTTATTATTATGATTAGTAACGCAGTGCCTCAATCTAGAAAAATAGGTTGATATAGCTCTTTTTAAATTCCGGGCAAAATTGTAGAAGATACATTTTTTGCTTGAACAGCTTTTAGGTATGATTATTTCGATCAGAAATAAAATTCTGGTTATGCCCCTGCTTCTAAATGAGCTGAGGCGCAGACTAATGTTTCAGGCGGAGGGCCTTTGTACATTCAAGTTATTTATTTAACCTGTGTAAAATGATAAAGTTCTAATGCATGCATCAATTGCTTAAAATTTAATAGAAAATTGTGGTTCACTGTGTAAACATTCCGGTTTATAATCAATACGTGCATGCATAACAATTATGAAATTTTTAGTTACTATTATAATTAGAAGTTGGACAGGGGCGGACCCCGGACCCACGATGGCGCTCAAGCCACCAAGTTCTCAAGTTTGGAGAAAACTTTATACACCTAAGCCAATCACTATTCACTTATACCAAGAGTGTGTGATGCATACTTCAACAAGAGTGTGCTTCTGGGTAAGCCAATCACTATTCACTTATAACAAGAGTGTATGATGCATACTTCAACAAGAGTATGCTTCTGGGTACGTTCTATGTAGGAAAAAATGTACCCGGTACGCATTGCGTTCTTGGCGTGCCCTCTTTAAGGGGTACAATCTATGCGAACCATGATCCTCTCTAAACAAAGGGAAGTCGTCCAAAAACGCAACGCTTGGTGGTATATTTCGTCCTATGCCGAACCCAAAGAGGTGCGCCTCCTTGTATCATGCACTCTTGCTTATACTAACCGAAATAGAAATTATTTGGCCTATGTATAGAACAGGGCCGGATCGTTTTCCGGAGGGGCTGTAACAGAGTCAGTCTAAGTTTTAAACTAAATTTTTTTAGTCCTAGGCTTAGGCTTAGGCTTAGACTAACGCTTAGGAATAGGCTCATCCCTATGCTTAGGCTTAGGCTTAGGCTTAAACTTAGGAATATGCTTATACTACTTTTCCGGCCCTGTTCTATGCATGGGCCAACAATTAAAAGAAAAAATATCAGTTTTTTGTAATTTAACAGAACATTTAGTTCTCATCTAAATTAATACATATGTGTTCAACAACTTTCACAAAATTTCTTAAAAAGATAATGGGTCCATCGTTTTTGCCGGAATATGGAAATTCGCTGGATGTTTTTATTGTTCGTAAATTCATTGCTGTATATATTCTTAAATGTTTATAGCTCCTATTACCAGATAGCGATAAGTTTTGGAACAGGCCAAACGCTGTTGAGGATACATAGTCACATGTATAAAAGTAGGTCGTATCAGATGCAAAAATGTGTTAAATTTTGAACCTAAAATTATCACAAAACCAAAAAAAACACAGCTATTGTCGACTGCTTATAGGCATTGCGCACTTTTGACGGTTAATATAGGTCTTGGTCCTTAGCATATTATCTTAGTCTTTAGGCTATGTGCTTTACGTAGCTGTATCTATTTTACATGATCCTCTTGCATCACAGAATTTGGTTTATTAAATGGATGTTTAACAATTAAAATTTGGAATATGAAACTAAACCACTGTCAATGGATATGAAGTTTAACCAAAGCCTAACGGTGGTGCTAGAGTTTTGATGACGTCCAGCATGATTCTACCCTGTTCGAAACCGTATCGTATCGTATGCGAACTACTCACGTACGAAGTATAGCGCCACCCTAAGCCTTAAGCTAACGGTGGGGGGGAGGCGTTGTTTTTGCAAATCAAAAAATTAACATAATACGCCTGGCCTAGCCAAAAATCATGTGAAAACCTTAGTTGTGGTTCACTAGTGAGAGATCAAAAAACTATTTAACTTTTGATTTTTGATCCTCAATTTTATTGCTTTTAAATGAAAAAATAAATTTGAAGTTTGATTAGCTTATGTTTAAGACTTATGTTCCCAAACGTGTATAGCAATTCTCATCAGTTAGTAATAGGAATTTAAACTTGCTAACTATTGCAGTTTATTGAACGCAAAATTGGTACAGTAGAGCAAATCAAACGTGAGCCTCATCATTAATTGGTTCAAAGGTTACAGAAGCTATCACCACCTGGTGGGTGATAGGTGCTACATACATTCGAGAACACAGGCCTAAGTTAAATGCTGCTCAGGATACAACCGGAGGTCTGCCTCCGGCTCCGACAGAAAATCGGCCTGCGTCTCCGGCTCCGGTAGAATTTTTGCCGGAGGTTCTGGAAATTTTGGTACTAAAATTTTGCATAATTTTGCAAAATTTATCTGTTTAGCGCATTTTGTTTCACCTTTATCACAATTTTAATTAAAAAATTGCCGGAATTTTACAGAAAACTAGTGCAAAACCAAAACAGCTATTTTCGCCTCACCTCTGGCTCCGGTATTTTTCACCTCCGGTTGCACCCTAAGCTACTGCTTAAAAGTTGGCTGATGCGCCAAAACGTTGCATAACGCATGAGCCGTCAATGTTAAAAATCCTGGATCTGCCCCTAAACTGTAGCATAACAATTATCACCAAATTATTACTCTATACAATGGTATTGTGCTTATGAATTCTACAACACTGTTCCATTTCTAACAATGCGTGCCCTATTTCTAATCGTTACCCTTTATCTTTAACTGAATTTTGATTTAATTCATCCTGCAATTCAATTTTGAACCTCAGCATCCTAAACTCACGATCCGAAGTTTACCTCACTAGTCGTTAAAAATCACTAGTGAATGACAATAAAGCACACACGCGTGTTGCACAAGGTTTGAAGGTCATTTAGATGACAATCGGATACTGATGATGCACCTATATATTGATAGGAAATGAACATGATGAAAAGATAGGAGGCAAAAGAAAGTTAATCGAGAAAAAGGAGGGATAAAAATAAAAACAGGAAAAGGTAGAAAGAAAAAGAAAAAATCGAATGTGAAAAATAAGCAAAAAACGAAAATAAAAAGAAAAATGAGATAGATATGTGTTTAAGTGGAAAAAGAGTATACTAAAGAAGTATGAGAAAAATAGATGAAAACACACGGGAACAGGTTGATAAAAGATAACAAAATAAGAAAAAAGAAAAGGAAATGGAAAACAGAAAACACAGCAAGAGGGAGGGAAGTTCCGAGAAGAGAAAAACAAAAACAGATCTGCGGGACTGAGCGAACGAAAACAGAAGCCTAAACATTACTGAAGATACATATCCGCAACAAAATTTCCTTGTGGATTAAAAACACACACGTTTACTGTCTTTGGATTAGTGAGGGTCGAAAATGTTTCCTAAATCAGCCGTAACAGGCAGCAAAACATCAGAAGCAAAAACATTAAACTCTAATTTAAGTTACAAAATTTAGTTTTTCTAAAGGCAGTTTGGATCGATAGAAACAATTTCTCAACAATTTAACCTACCAGAGGTGTAACCAAGAACCTATTTTGGGGCTACACACATTCAAGCAAAAAATTGGGTGAGCATGCGTTGCGAATATAGAAAAATGCTAATTCGATATTAGCAGAAATTTTAAGTATTAAATAAATCCTTAGTGTACTTCCCAAGCAAAGAACAATGGAAACAATGGAAACGGATACTGTAGTGACCCGCGTAAAAGGTAGGGCTGATGTTTATTTGGCCACTCCAGAGGCTACCCCCTGTTATTCGGTTACGGACTGTTGTTTTATTTGCAACTCGCCCTCTCGCCATCCTTCGTTACTGATATATCCCTGGGATTGCAATTATCTGTTGAATTAAACGTTTTTGTTTTGCATCAAATCCTTGAGCGATACTGCAAATATACTTTGGAATGTTACTTTCAAAACTTTTTCGGACTCAACTTTTATTTGGCCCGGAGTTATTATGCTCTATAATTAGAGATAATTGACATTTATGGACTCTACTTAGGGTTTAGGGACTCTGTTCGCTTACGGACTCTTATTAGGAATACGGACTCCTATTGATTGGGACTCAAAATGCCCCCCTCTTATTGCATCCCTCTTATTCGGATCGCTGTTAATACAATTGAAGTATGCAAATATTCACCGGGTTTTCTAAAGTTAAAAAATAACAGATGCGTCGAGGAACAATATTGCAGCATATCCGTAATGAAAAATTGCGAGATAGACATATACCTCATTTACAACTAATTTTGAACGTAAACACAATAGAATTTTCGTTATTTCTATTACTGAAACGGAAACGGATACCGGTTTGTATCGGAAACGGTAACTGATGTCCGATATATACATACATACATATATTTATATGTATATATACATATATATGCTATATATCTAAATATATATAGATAGATATATACGGCCGGGATTTTAACGCCATGTTACAAAACATGAACTTTTATACCCGTGTTCGCACGCACAAGTTAATTATTAATATTTTTGTTGCGGAAATATTTGAGTTTTTTGCAAATTTGACTGTTTTCAGAATTTGCAGTGTTGGTCTGTATGATGATTTTGAATTGTTGCTGGTGGTACCGGGTACATACAAGGGAAAGCACAATAGACGAATATAGCGTACTTTCCAAAACTCTTGAAGAGCTGATATTGGAGGGTCCAGAAATTGTTGACAAAAAGGGATACGTCACATTTAATTGTGAATAAAGCACAAGAGCGACATGAGCGATAAACCAAACGCAATTTTAGCAAGAAACCTTAACACAAAAGAAGTTTAAGATATCCAAATAAGAAGGACAGTAATGACAAGGGTGTTCTATTTCTATTTTACGTCCGAAACAATAGGAGTTTATATCCTAATTAGAGTCCAGAAATGAATAGTCAAAAATTTCAATAGAATCCATGGATGTCTATTATACGTAAAGCATGGAAATGGCACCTCGAGTGACGACTAAATATAGTTCTGCACGGCACATGATTGCTCAAATTGCATTTTATCTATATTCATGAAGTATTATTTACCTTTAGAACGGTATCAGAGCAAATCAGCCATGTTTGAACGAAAACGGCATGAGAAAGGTGACGTACAAATATGGATGGGTTGAAAGAATAGCCACCCATGTTATTTGGGCAACAAATCGATTCATATGCTAACTGAGGATTATATAGCTCAGAACGGCCTGGGCACCTAGCTAATAATATTTTAAACATTTATTCAAACACTTTGACACTTTTAGCCGCATTTTTATTTTTTCGATTCAAATTCTCCCAAGGTTTTCCTAAGCACACCGATGCTTTGCCCGATACGTAGTGTTTCAGTTTCCGAAAAGAAGGTAAACCTGAAACAGTCAATCGTTTTGAAACTGTTAATTATACAGAACTTCCTAAGTACTAAATAAGCTTAAAACTAAACAAAAGCCTAATCTTTAGTCAATGCCTAAGCCCAAGTCTCACAGACTCCAAGTTTCCAAGTCAGGCCCATATATAAATTTAGGCCATGCTTTTATAATAACTCTTTAATTTATACTATGCTATCGTTCGTAAACACGGTCATGAGCAATTTGAAAATTCATTATTGCTCCACAATTCTGTCCAATAAGGGATTTTTATTGAGTCAAAATCATTCACACCTCGCAATATTCTTGATGCCGTCCGACGAAGGCCCGCAGCTCCAAGCGGCTACGGGGTGCCGCTCGTCAACCCCTTATCAACAGCTTCGTTACCAAGCCGAAAATTTCTTGACAGTATTAAGCGTATTCTGTCTTGGAAAATCTTTTCTTACTCGCCCCGGAAATCTTCTTGCCGTCGCTACTATAGAATTTTCGGTTGTGGTTTTTGTATAATATAAGGTGCATATTATATAATTTATATTTTTTGATATATAATATCTTATTTTTGTTGCATGTTTGCAACAAAATTCGTTGGAAACCAATACACCATTTTGAGAAAATTGTGAGAGTGTAATTTGTGACCGAAAAATATGCTGTAAATTCGCTTGAACGCGTAATATTTGTAAAAAAATTGTGATAAATTTTTAAAATAAAAATTGCAAAATTTGTGACTTTTAGGAAAAAAGTGTGAAATTGTATTGTGTAAATTATTCGATCAGGAACTGTGCGTTTAAAAACCGCTTCACCGGTGTGGTGATGCAACAAATATTCAAATAAATTGCTCTAAATCGGCCAACTGTATTAATTGATTAGTAACTTTCTGCGGTGTTTGCAGAGCGTATAAGGCAAAGTTTACCATCGAGCAAAAACGTTTTTGACTTGTATAACCATCGCGCCAATGCTTTGTTAGCGATTTCGTCTAACGGATTGGTATTACAATAAATTTTTTCTCTTCAAATCTGCGCCTATTCTTACTATAATTTCATGGACCATAACTTATTGAACCGTTCACCATGCAACCATCAAAGATACTACCCTTGAAGTAAGCTACTCCAGGTCTAAAAGATGTTTCTTTTAAATCCAAGGGAGCAGATTCCCTCGCTTCGCTTGGGCATTTTCTTTCATCGAGCGAATAGCAATTCCTGCTGTCCGTCTCCCATATGGTGCCGTTCAGCCAACGTCGTGTGGCCCATCTTATTTAGAAAATTGAGAAAAAAATTTTATTTCAAATATATCCTGAAAGTTTTAATTTGAAATATCTTCGGCGAATTTAAAAATTATTAGTATACGTTAGTGTGAGCGAGGCGTATAGCTTCAACGTGTAACGCCCTTTGCCGGCATTTTAAGCAACTTAAAATAATTTTTATTATTCTGTGTCTTTATTGTTTCTATTTTTTCTTCTAAATTAGCTCTTGACTTGTGCTGCTTAATAATAAAACAAAGATATGTAGTTTAGTGTGTTTTTGTGTCCCTACTTGCGACATACTCACTATTTACCGCCAAACATTACAGTAGCAGATCCATGATATTTAGGTGGGAAAGATGAACGTAGTTAACTGAGATGGATAAAAATAGCCATCGTTAGTAGTGGGATCTTATCGCTTCAAAAGTGATCTTACCATGCCGAAAAAAGCGAAGAACCATAAGCGACAACTATAGCGCTGTCACGCTAAATTTTGTCTCAAAAGCTCAAATTCCAGGGTTCAATACAGGTCTTGATAAGAAGATTTTTTGAAATGACTAGAAAGACGAGAAAAAGCACTTTCTCAAGCATTAGAGTGACCTGTTATATCATAGAGTTTGAAAATTTAACTATATCCAGTTCGTATTCTCCTTAAGCCTAAGTTTAAGCCTAAGCCTAAAGCTAAGCAAAAATATTAGTCTAAAGCTTAAACTGACTCTATTATAGCCCCTGTGGAAAACGATCCGGTCCTGTTCTATATATGGGCCCAACTTTGTATATCTCTTGATGCAGCTTGCAACGCTACCTCATAACTCTTGAGAAACTCTAAAATGCAAAAAAATTTCAAAGTCGAGTCCTATTTGGGCAATCGCCGGCTTAAGGAGATATCTGAAAAGACTGAATTTTGAGCAACAGATGGCAATAGTTTTTTCAGTACGGTATATTGTATAATTTTTTCAAAAACCCATTGTTTCTACAACAATTCGGTTTCTAAAATAGAATTTAACTTAAGATTTTATCAATTAAATCGCTACAGTTTCGTCAAGTAGTTAAGGTTTTTTGTACCTAAATCTAACGACGCCACTTCAAAATCTTTCTTTTGAATGACCCCTTAAAACGAACGGTCGCTATGCCCTTTATTGGCGTTTATATTTCTTTACGCCTTAATCTTATTTTTGTATCAAAGTTTACTATTTGGTTTTTTGTAACTTTTGCAATTATTCTCAAATGTGCTTAGTACCACCTTCTAGTTGATGACAGTAAGATAGTGAATCTTCGAACCAATAATACTCTGAAACCTATGAAATTTTTATTAACTAAATATTTAAACATTTCGGAACCCCCTATATTACTAGCATGGTGATGGGTGCTATAGAAATTCGAGAATGCAAATATTGCTTAACGGTTAAAAAACCTTTTGTGAAAACTATTGATGCTATTCTTTGCAACGCTGAATCAAACAATTTTATTATTAATATATTTTCACCAGCGTATGAAACTAATTTTTCAAGCTGTTCACTAAACACTTGGGGGGAAGAAGTATTACACATTGTCTCCACAAGGTCCACAAGGTTTCGACAAAATTAAATACATAATTAATGTTAATAGCATACACTGTTCAGTGAGTCGAATTTGACTCAGTTTGTGTCGTCAGGAACAGCTTATTTCAGAAAGAGTCAATTTGACTCACCATTTTTTGCAGTGTAGCAAAATTGTCAAGCAATATTTTAACATTTTCTTTTCTGCTTGTGAAACCAAAACATAAATCATCAATTTCTAACCAAGCGAGTCATTTTTAAAAGCTGAGACTGTGCGATTATGTCAATTTGTGTTTCAAACTTGCGAGGACTCGTTCATCACTGCAAATCCAAATACAACTGTAACTCTTAGCAATTTGGATTCCGTGTTCACAGAATTTGGTTTTATTTCAACTCTGTAATTAATTTTAAATTAGTACAGTGCTCATTCAAATCAACGTTATTTCAACGTGATTAATAACTCATTAGTGTTTTGAGTTCACGTCATTTTACGCGTATCAACATAAACATCCGAAAACTGTCAAAATTAACGGTAAAAATTGTTTTCACTGCATATAGGACGGACGCGTTTGCAGGTAAATTATCGTTGTATTGTACGTTTCCGGTATTTCTTTACGATTAGTGTTTGTTACTTTGTTGGGAGACAAATGGGCTGCTGTTCGCGCGTGGGGTTGGAAAAAATTAAACTTGGATAACAATGAACAAGTTGTTATTGTTTAGTAATTTGTGTTTATGCCGAAATTTTTTCTTAAAATTATATTTGAGCCCAGATTGCCAAATCGTATAACCTAAAGCCCTATTCACACGTGCAAGGTTTTGCTGCGAGAACTTGCAGCTGCAACTTGCACTAGTTCACATGTGTGAATAACCATACAATTTCACGAATTTATTACAGCCGCTTTCTCATTGGCTGATGAAAAAATGAAGTTCTGCACTTGCACGTGTGAATAGGGCTTAAGTAAGCTCTACTTGCGGTTAACTTTCTCGAATGACTCTGCGTCAAAATGGGTGCTCACAGAAATTATACACAACAAATATTAAAAATTAAACCTATAACTGCTAGCTAGAATACAGTTTTCATTCAAATATTTTCAAATAAATTTGAAAAATTTATCTACGAGTCTGTAAGATCTGCAGAGCATTCCGGAAGCCAACATTTTGTTGGGGGAAACAAATAGAAATAGCAGTTGAAAATGGTGATTTTGAACAAATTTCTCATAGACTACTTGACACACAAAAGTAGTATGTTATAATAATTGTAAATGTGGACCGTTAAAAGTGCTTCTTGATGTTGAGTATATGTTAAAACAGAGTCCGTAAAGTAACACTCAGCCATTGCCGGATTCAAGTGGGGCCAGTCAGAATATCGCCTCAACAGAGTTCTTTTACCAAAATTTTGTATTGAGATTTAGTATTAAATTGCGTTTGGCTGCTCGGACGCTTGAGTCATGAACTTTTTTATCACTATCATATATCGTGTGACCAAAGACAGAATTTTTTTTAATTCGCCACTGTGATCAGCCACTTCGCTCGCAAGACAATTCGAAAGTGATTTGTAAACATAATTTTAAACAATTAAATTTGAAAAAACGCATTTATCTTAAAATTTTCAAAATATTTGTCACGTTTTTTCTGAGTTGCGTAGTGAGTAGTTGATTTCTGAACAAACTGTATGAACCTTGAGCTGTAGCAAAAAATTTACACAGTATTATGTAAACTTTTTGAAATGAATTGATTTATTAATGAGCAATATATAGAAGCTGTTCCAAAAGTGGTTCGAATTTGTACCGATTTAAGTTTGTTTTTACAGCTCGAAGCTTGCTGTTTTGTTTCATACCTCTTTTGTCATCTTGTTTTACTAGCATTTTTTCGTTTTGGGTATTTTGATAATGTCATTCGCCAATCAAAATGGTGACAATATTTGCAACAGCAACATTTTAAAACAATAAGTCCACGAATCATTTTACTGTCAATTTAAAGTTATGTTTATTTTACCTTTTGTCTACATTAAAATTTTATAAGCACAAATACTAGCTGAACTGAAACGATGTTCCAATTAGAAACTGTTTGTGTTGCAAGATTCGGCCAATGTTACTTCAAGGGCCGTAACAGTAGACTAAAGGGTATTCCTAAGCCTAAGCCTAAACCTAAGCGTTTCAAAAGCGTATTCTTTGGCCTAAGCCTAAGCAAAAAATGTAATTTAGAATGTAAGCCTACTCTTTTACAGACCCACCACAAACCGGGACGGCCCTAAAAGTAACATAAACCCCAGATTTCATAATTTAAATATTGCTTCTATCCCAGCTCGCCGAAACCTTGCTTGCCTTTAAGCAAATCAATATACTATACAGTTTTGCATATGCAAATTTATTTATTATTTTTCACACGTTAGAATTTAAGTTGTTAAACTAATATATATTCACTATAAATCTTTAGTTCAGTTCAAGGTTTTGCGTTCAATGGAAGTTGAATGTTTAATCAATGTATTTTGCTGCACCTGTACTTCAGACACCCTTAAAACGTTTCGGTATTAATATAAGTGCTATGTGGATTTTCTTCAGTTTTAACACAAAGACTGTTTTGCATAAGCACCAGCAGGCTTATGCCAGTGTCACAGATACACGCTCTGGGTTCCATCAGCAGAGTTACGTTGTAATTGTAGAGTAAAATATTATTGGTTCGTGGTGCCAAACTGTCATGTATTATACGAGACCCCCTGCGCACTTCGATCTAACATTCTAGTGGCGCCCATGCCGGTATATAAACATTGGAACCGAAAAATTTTCCATTAATCCTTTCTCACATAAATATTTACTGTCACGTATAAGAACTAATGTCAAGCCAGGATTCGAATCGTAGACTTTCTGGTGGGAGACGTTTACCATTACCACTTACACATATTAGCTTGACGCCTCAACTCGAGGGGCTGTGTCGGTTTGGCGAGATTTTTCACTCTTGTGTTTTGGATCAGCAGCCGCGCCCTTGTGCCATGCTGGGGTTCACACCGCCCGAACGAGAATGCACGCATGACAATCTTACAGGTGATATAGGTATCTTTAAACTACACATATCGCGTTTCTTCTATTTAAGAGATTGTCGTCATCCCGTCTATAAGTCCTGATTTTAGGAGAGCGAGCATAGCGTAGAATTTTAATTTCGAAAAAGTATAATTTTAAGTTAACATTTTTGAAAAGAACACAGGGCTGTAAAACTACATTCCCCCTTAGTCGTAGAGGTTCACATACTCTAGCGCAGCCCTAAGAAGTAAACTCTAACGACCTCCGGAAAGCTGTACGTAAAATTTCTTAAGCCGATAAAACTGTCTCATTTTATTATTCATTCACGAGTATCTGACGGCTTATATTTCTTTTAATCACCACATCCCTTGTGTGTGGGTTACCAGCAGGGAACACCGCTGTATATTGTGCACCTTATTACAAATAGTCTCGGCCGTATACTATTTGTCAAGTGTGAATTTCACAGACGCACACGTGGTCATTGAAGTTTAAACCAACAAAAAGTTAAATTTTTACAAAAATTTTTTAAAGAAGTTTTTTCATTTGTTTTTCCTCCGTTTCTGCCCGTATTTCTGCGGATACAATCCGTTTTTAAGTGATTTTCTACTCTCCACGCCGGCAACCAGGAATTGTTGCCAGAGGGCGCAAGCCTGGCGCAGATTTCTTTTAATGCATTCAGTACAGCTTTAGGTTAGGGGTTAAAAATTTGTTCGAAGTAGGTAAAAGAGCGACGTTTCCTCTAGCCTCCCCGTAGTTGCGCCGCGTTTCGTTTTCGCTTTTTGCGGTCTCGAGGAATTTTTGTTAAATTTTGACAAAAGAAACATATACTTCTTTTCTCAAGTTTAACAAAATAAGACTGTATATCCGTGTACAAAATGAACGTGGACTTCAGTAATATAATATGCCGAATTTTCACTTAAAAGTTTAGTTAAATGTTGCATGTACTTCGTGTGTGAAATTTCAGACTCAAAGTGAATAACTCTTCCCTTTTCAGGATGCTGAGAAAAGCTGTAGAGCCGTAAAATTTAGGATTGGAGGGTCGCCGCCCGTCCCCTTGCAGACGTCTTTGTTTTCGTTGGCTGAGAATTGTTTCGCCAACATTGGATTCTTTTGGTAACAGGTTCCTTACCCATCTGTGTTCTCGACTTTGTGTAATTTATATTGGACTTTAATGTCATAGGTTTTTATACAAGGAATTGAGTACACCAATTAGCAGTACCCGAAATCTATACAATGTTTAATTGATAATCATAACTTAAATTAACAAATTAAAAACGCTGCTGGTCTTCCGACTTATTTTCATAATCGACTTAAAAGTCAATGCCAAATTTAACTCAGGTCTGTGCAATCGCAATCCAACCAATAATTTTGTTCTTAAACATGGTAATTAGCATCCTGTAATCGATCGTATTTGTTGTAAATTTATTTTCCCGAAAAACTTATTTTAAAACACTGTTTTTAAAAACGAGATTTTTTTGCTTTTAAGTTAAAAGAATGTTGTTTTGGAAGGCAGTTTTTGACTCATTCCAATAGGAAATTTTCTTACTAGTAATCGTTTACATTGGAACTTGTTGCGTATTAGTTTTTAGTGTTGACCATTATTCGTAATTGCATAATGAATGCATCTTCAAGATTTAATGTTACATTTTGGCTCAGGGTTTTAAGCTTAGGATTACGCTTTTTTAACTTTGGCTTAGCAAGTATGGTACTTTATTATCACTTTTCAAAATGTTTACCCTTCCTTTTGGCGGAGGTGAAAATTGTATTTAAATTAAATTTATATATAGCACTCTACAAGCAACTTCTCATTCCTTTCACTAGTTCTCATTTCAGAGTTGTGTGATCTACTTTTGTATAGCATTAATAGAGAAAAATAAGTTTATATATTCATGATTCTATTGTGAATTCTCTAAATTTATCACAAATCTCAGTTTAAAAGCTTTCAATTTATTTGTCAACGCATTTTTCCACCAAAAATATTATCATATTTTTGTAAAAACGAATCACTATCTGTCTTGCGATTCCTGTACTATTCTCGGCTATAGTTATGGAGCGTAAACCTTACTCACTTCCATTCCAATTGTTAGATATACCATTATCATAGAGCATTATCTGTCAATATTTCTAGCTTCCCCTTGTAGTTTAATTTGAAAATGGCAACTTTTTGCTGACAAATTTAACAGTAAAATAAGTATATATTTTCTTTGTTCATTTTCTCCTTTGTTCCGATAATTTAAGTATTTATACTTGTTTCTCAGTTGTCTTGTTAGCGATAGTCTACGACCTCATTTCTCACCGTCTGTTTCCTGCTGTTTTATTTTAGTATTTACTGAGTATTAGACAATACATAAGCAAAAATATAAATAAGTTTTAAATTAAAATGTGAATAGTTTAATAAATTTTAATCTTTTAGAAATATAAATTTGGTGATTATTATTTTAGCTCAAAAATTTTTGCAATCTGTAACTTTTCTTCAATCTAGAATTCCAGGCTTCATCATATATACTTTGTAGCAGTTCCAAATCATGTGTTTGAAATGAAAAATTTTGAACAATCTAAGCACTGACAAGATTATTTAAAATCGTGAAGTTCAAAAATAATTATTACCGTCATCTTGATTGGCATCCCAACAAACAACCAGTTTGCAGTAAGCCGCATTCATTGGCAATTACAATCTAGGTGTCTGTTTCAAAGTATTAAGCATGTGTTAGTGATAGGTACATATGTACATATGAAATACAAAATTATGCTGATTTCCAGAACACAACGAAAACGGTATGGTTCAGGTTTGTTTTTCGGTCGACTAATTTTAACCAGGTGCAAAAAATCGGACAGGCCACTGGGATATTATGGACTTCAATCCACATTTCCACTAGTCTCAGGCTTAGGCTTAACACAAGATTTGCATATGCCTAAACCTAAGCCTAAGCCGAAACTTTAACTTTAAATGTAGGGGAAACGTTATGAAAGCCGACCATCCGGTTTTGTGTTGGTGTCACACGTAACAGTTTCAGTTCGGGTGAAAATTTATGCGCTGCTTAGTTGCTTTTTGGAAAAAACACTATAATTTACTTAACTTATTTTTGTAAACAATTTGGGTCCATGTAAAGATATGGGTCGAGACCTTGTTCGCGGACTGTAATAAAGTAAGCTTAAGCTTTAGACTATTTTTTGCTTAGGCGTCAGGGCTAGGCTTAGGTTCGGGTTAAAACTTATTCTTACGCTTGGGCTTAGGCTTAGGAATAGGCTTATACTTACCACTATAACGGTCCTGTTCAATACATTGGCCACAATTTGTAACGATCACGAACTTCAGGTACCAGCTAGCTTTGAACATTCGATATGAAGGCACATAATTTAGACTGAACATTTTGAAATATTCGCGTCTGCTAATTTGATGCAATATACATAACTATTAATAGGTGCTACACACATTTGAGAATACAACTCAAAAACTGTGACAATCTGCAGTTCTACGAGGTGTTTTGGATCTGAATTGCCAGATATAGTCCCACAAAACCACAATCTTATCATCGCAGTGCGGAATTTTTGTGCACAATCAAATATTTACATTTTTAGACAAATTTCTGTGTCAAAAATTTCATTCATTTTTGTAGACATTTAATGTTTAAAATCCGATATTTTAAGTAAATATTGCAAAAAAATGTCGAGGATCAGTTTATGAAAACAAACAGAAATTAAAAAAAATTTCGTGATAAAGTGTGTTAAATGCTCTTCGAGATTATATTTTTTTGAAAAATTTTTACGAGACCCTTAAACATTAAAGGTTCGGCCCTTTTGTTAAACTATAACACCTTTACTGTTATTGTGAGTGTGTCTTTTGTATGAGAATCGCTTAGAAAATTTCTGTTGTCCAGCCCTAATCTGTTATAATACTAACGTTAATTCATTAGCAGATCCCAGGGGGGCACCCAGGCCTAGACTATGAAATCAAAAGAAAATTTGTACTAGAAATTAGTACTAAAATTGTGCTTGGCGTTTTGCTCGCTTCGCTCGTGTGTACTTTCACTTTTGGTTATCCCGCGGCCTCTCTCATCGGAATTTTCTTTATCCGCAGCTGAGTGAATTTTGTTTCTAAAAAATAGCGTTTTTATGAAAAATAAATTGCAAAATTTTTTACTAAACTAACGACAGAACTTAGCGTGTGTCTCGGAAAGCCCTAATCGGATCATTTGGTTATTTTATGAGCTTCAGTCGTGGCAGCGTTTTGGCTTGAGTAGCTGGCGCCGTCAGCTCGAAAAGTTACGTGGTGTACGATGCGTTTTAATCTGTACGTTGCATAATATGTGAGCAGCGGAGCCGAATTTTGAGTTGTACTTAACTTGAATGCACAAAAATTTTTCATTTCCATTCCCTAGACAAAATGGTCTCTTTCATAAGAACGTAGGATTGATGGTTTTAAAGTGTACCTGTGCCGGATCTTCTATCTCGACCCCCGGTGCCATTTTAAAACTCATATTTGCACAGTTTTGCGTTTGCCTAAACTCAAAAGAAGCGGTGTCTTCTACGTTCTATTTGTTGTCTAATGCGGAACAGAGATTTTTGGGCGTTTGAACAGCTGTCTCACCACAAAAAACAAACTTAGCTTTAGTTTCAGAAACTTTATTCTATTTGCTAAGCTTAAATTTGCAGACTAACAAAATATTTACAACTGGTCAAATATAAATTAAAAAATATTTTAAAAAGCGAATTTTGAAAACTCGATTTTGTCTCAACAGTAAGCACATTTTTTGTTTATTTTAGTAGAAAAAGCTGCGCTGAACACGCAGTGCAAATTATTGAAATTACTGCTTTTGATCCAAATCTACGACGAGTTATGTTGACTCAGCTTATGAGACTAGTCTTTCAAACATTCGTGATTGGTTGAAATTAGCGTTTCAACATTATTTTTTGACCACTGAATTATGGGCCACATCTGGCTTGTTGGCCTCCAGCGCTGGCACCAAGTTTATTATGAAGCCTGAGATGAAGCTGATAGATTAGCAATTGCCCATGAAGTATAACTTGTAATACTATACCTGCACCATGGGTACTATGTATTTTAGCAATTTCAGCATTTATTTCCCAAAATATTTATAAAGCATAAATAAAATAACGGTTCAAAATCAAATGACCGACCGGCGAAAACTTCTTCGTGACATTGAGCGCGGCGTATTCGCACTGCGACCCACCGTAACAATAGACAAAAGTAAACCACTTCTCTATGCAATTTCCCAAACTCCCGACGATCCCAAAAACAGCACAGAAAAATCGGTAAATGAAATACTGACCATGTGTTCCAATTTAATTGGCTCATTCAATTCTGAATCTGAAAATCAAATAACCAATCAGCGCTCGAATAGCAATCAACCGGAAACAACCAATCAGCGTTCGAGTTGCAATCAACTGGAAACGGGCAATCAGAGTTCCAACGGTGATGATTTGGCTAAATATGTCCGAGGCACCACGTCGAATGAAGAACACGCTACCATCTCAGCATCGGATCATTGCCAACTCTCAGTTGATCCAGACACAGCTTCGACGACGATACCAGCTGCGAAAATGTCAGAAAAATCCGCAGCTCAACCATCGAGGAACGGTTACTGTGTATGGATGGATTTCGGTGACGACTGCGACCATAGTGATGAAAGCAATAGCGTAGCCGATGGCACGTGCCGACCAAACGCATCGTGCACTGTATCGTTAGGCTCAGATATAAACGCTGGCGATACGGTGACCGACCGCAACATCTTAAACATCAAATCTGAGCTCAACAGCGCAGCGCGAGTCAGAAATCATTCAACGACAGACGACGATTCAATATGGTCAACGACGACTGTTCGATCGAATACGTTAGTCGACCTTAGCTACGATGGTAGCTCAACTGCGACGACATACGGCGGCGACGATTCGTCGTCGTACGCATCGTCAGCGACTACTATTGTATCTTGTATCGACGCAAGTCGAATTCGACAGCGCGCCGAAACATCGGAAACGACGACGCCGTCGTCGTCATGGAACAGAGTCATCGTCGATCGTGTCGCGGATGCCACAACCAATAACGTCGCTGGATCTGAATCAATCAACGACGATGATATTCAATCGATTAACCAGATCACAGATAGATCAAGCGTTATGACGTCACTGCTCGATCGCAACGACGTGAACGAATGTCAAAGCGGCGGCGACGACGACGACGACGACGATACGGAAACTGATGATGATGATGAAGATGACGATGAAGCATCGGTGTCGAGCAGCATTGCCGACTTGAAGTCAGGTGGAACGAAGACAGATCTAAAAAGACACTCGAAAACAGCAGCCACAAAAGCGATATGGAAAGATATTTGTGTTGATCGCAACGAATTGAGACAGTTGTTTCAACAGACGCGAGAAGCTTTCGAACAAAACCTTGTTCGTCAACGCTGCGACGACAACAAAATTGTATTTGGTGATCGACGTCAAACGCAACATGCTGAAAATCAAGAAATTTCGCTTTTGCCAAATCTGAAAACGTCTCGTTGCCAAGATTCTGCAACAAAAACAACTACCGAGTCCACTGAAGGCAAACAACAGCCGCCTGAAGATGAGTACGACCCCAACTTATTCAAATGTAAATTTAACTCAATTTTGAGTCGCTTGAAAATGGCGGAAAATGCGGATACGTCAGAAAGCAAGGTAACAACGATCAAGCTTAAGTCATCATCAACAGCGTCGCGGCTCCAGGATTGGAAACGAGATGGAACAGAATCAAGTTTCACGATTCAAACGGCAAATAGAGGTGTAGAAGATCGGTCAGCCCGAGACGAATTATGTCGACAAATCACAGATGATTTAGTGACGTGGAACTCACTGGATAGATCAGAACAAGAACTGCGATCAAACTATGATCAAGTGTCGGCAAAATTTCGTCAAAATCAACTACGATTCGAAATTGAAGCCAAAGCGTATTTGAAAGCTCGTGCAGATGAATCGAAGCCAGCGCAACACGGCCATACAGACAATGATATAGTTTCGTCCAGTCACCGTCCAGTCTTTGAACGAAACTTGATCAGCGACGGCTTTGTGCTGGACAGCAATAACGCATCCGATAAACACCACGCTATTCATCAAGAAGTTCCCATGAGTCACAATCCAGTATTTATCACAGACGATCGCAGTCTACCAAAGAATCAGATTCCATCCAGCATTATGACCAATCAGAACGCTTTAACCGAGTCGGAAACAGCCAATCAGATCCCTCGGAATTTGTCGTTACATGAGAAAACTAAAGCTGTCATTGGCGAAATCAACAACCAATCGGCGCCAAGCGGGTACGAAGATACTAGTCGCGATTCAGGCGTTTCACCCGGGTGTTCCGGATCGGAATCGCCGCTTCAATGCAGCGCTTCGGATTCGTTTGGATCGCCAAAGAACCAATCAGAACGCGACACAAATTCGACAAGTTTAAGTCGTGAAGAACTCGACCAATCAGAACCGACGCTGGAGAACCACAAGGGAAATTTGGCGACAGTTCTAACCAATAAAAATGCAGAACTCAAACTAGTAAAGCAAGCAAGCGCGGTCAGTACTCAGCGGTTAATTTTCGAACAACGGTTTAAGGCGAATGCTAAGCCGGAGTTGACTGTGTCAAAAAGCTTAGGCGGCAACGAAGAGATGCCGCGCGTCTCAAAATATGGCGTAGGCGCTAAATTTGTAAAACTAGAAAAACATCTGCCGCAATACCGCAAAAATGACCAGAATACGTCTATAAACCAACGCTTCAATACTGATTGGTCTCAAGAAAACGCACATCTAGAGCTTGATTTGGGGTCAGAACCGTGCAAATCTCAACTGAAGTCTTGCAACAAACCGTATCCAACAGTTAATGAACGTCGGATGTTATTCGAAACTGGAAATGCGCAAGAAAATCAACATCAAGAATCAACTAGAACCAACCAATCTGAAACGAATGACGGTATTCAACGAAAAAGAATTGGCCAAAATCTTCCGACTCAAATCACGTCATTTGTATCACAGTCGCATGAACAAGTTCAGTCTACCATTGAAACGCTGTTTAGCAAATGCTCTTTGTCTAAAACTGATAACTCAGCTAGCGGTTGTGGTGAAAATTCTATATTTGAGACGGAAAACGATTTAGAATTGCAACAATTAAAACTGAGAACACGGGAAATTCGTCGTCAATTTGAATCGCTTGGTGCGGCAGCTCGAGATCAAAACAAATTGAAACAAAATAGAGCCCGTCAAAGTCTGCCATATAGAAAAGTTCCTATTGACACCGAAAAAACTTCCAGTAAATACACAGACCTTCTACTGATGGTACCCAATATTGAGACAGCCGCACGCTCTCCAATTTTGAATAGGCCCTACTTGTCTGGTAACGTCCTACCTAATGTTTCGCAGAATTTAAACGGAGTTGAAATGGGGAAAAATGCCGGTAGTTTGGAGCCAAATAACACGTCTCCTAACAATAAAATGGTTGAATATCCAACTCTGAGAAGCCCTGTACAGCGTTCTTGTTCAGTAAGCGCTCTCGCGGCATATTTTCAAGAACTCGATCGAAAATCTGTACCCAGCAAACAACAGGCGACAGAAAAAACTAGGAGCCAAAAAAACCCATCTTCGCAACAAATCAGCTCAGACGTGCGTCAGTACTATAGCCTTTGCCGAAACAATGAATCGGGTTCGGTTTCAAACGTACCCAAACAGTTCGCCCAACGTCGACCAATTGGAAAGCTTCATTCCCCGTTTTTGAACCAATCAAGTTCATTGCTAGACAGTAGCCAATCACCTGGCGTATTTCGATCACAATCTACTCACGGATTGGCTCAGTCTGATATGTCCAATTCGGATCGGCCAGAAATTAAGCAATCAGCTATTGCGACACGGCTATCTGTTCGAACAACAGCCTTTCAAAAACAAGATTCCGAAATAAATAGTCGTAACAGTCACCGTGGGATAACGAATCAAGCTAAAGAACAGCCAGCAACGAATCCAGCCGAATGTGAACTGGCCAATCAACGGCGAGGACAAAACCAAATTGAACATGCCCAATTTGATGAAATTAACCAACCAGCAATCGCGAACGTCGCCGATTCGAGACACAACGACGTTCACAAGTGGTTGCTTAGCAACGAGCTGATCGAATTAGAAACTCAAGAAGGTAATATGACTGAGAGTTCAAAAATAAACCAATATTTAAATTTTGAAAAATTTTGTACGGGCCAAAACTGAGATGGCCAACGAAAATATTGAGCTGCATGGGATTAAGTTTAAGGTTATCTCCGGTAAAATTGAAGTAAGTGTCTTGCGAAGCGCACCCAAACTAGAGCCTTGTGTCAAAATTTTAAGTAACCCGTTGAAGTTTTATATTCTAGGCTTCAAACCTCAAAATGACAACCAAGAAATGAGCGAACAGTCCGAGGGAGGTGATAGCGATTCAGAAGCTGTTGGATACTGGTCTCCACCTCGAAATATCAGCCCCGAAATCGAACAAAAATCCTCTACCGCGGTGAAAAGAGTTGTAAGGCAAGAAAAAACATTTCAATCCAATGCTCAATTGAAACTTCGTCCCAAACCATCTCGTGAACATGAGCTTGTGACTCAACAAGAAGTTGAATGTGGTGGGTTAACGCTTTCGAAATATAGTTCGCCTGAACTAAGCGTAGAGCAACCACAACAAAAAACATCGAGACGGCAACATTCTTCACCAGAAGAAGAAATTAGCAACAGTTATGTAGAATGCAAACAAAGCTGGACGGCAGAAAAGAGCGTTGATGAGCAAGAAAACCATGAATTCACAAACGAAAGTTACGAAGGGTTCCCAGAATTTGAGGTCCTGACCGCAACCAATGATAGTCACACTGCAGCGTTGCTTGATTTTCAATCCTTCGCTGAACTGACGTTGAAAAAACTAAACGATACTGAGGAAGAAATTAGCAGTCGATTGGCGAAAGTTCAAGAAAATGCCAAGACAACATACACCAGCGAACCTATAGAACATCGTAAAAATTTATTCAGCAACGAAACGTATCCCAAGCAATTTGAGAGTTCCAACTGGAGTCGATGGGACAATCTAACAGATTCAAATCCGCGTTCAGCAGACGCCTGTGATTGGATGATCGATAAAGAAAGCGATGTAGTGATATTGTAATAACATGGTCCTGCAGCCAATAAAATGACACTCGAGATTTGTAATGGTAAGAAATGGCTCAATTCTGACCCTCTGTTATCTTAAAAGAGCGTCCGGAGCTTCAGTGATCACTTTTCTTAAGTATAAATGGTTTCGAAGACAAAACATCATAATTTCAATAACAAATACGGAAGTTCGATGGTGTTTCGTGAAATTTTGTCTTTGAACTACTGTTGGGACCTTTGATTAGCTCTTAGTTTGTATTAAAAACTATCGCCGCCAGGTAACATTTCGCGTCTTATGTTGATTCGCGGCAACAGTCAACTACGATTACGGTTGTGCAAATTGAACATCATATGACATTGTCCGACAACCGAAAGCACTATAGCGATAGCTTATTCGTGGATTAATAGCCGTGTTGGCCCATGTAAAGATCAGGAGCGGAACGTTTTTCTGCGGGCCTGCAGTAGAGTAAGCTTAAGCTTTACACACGAAGTATTATCGGAGTGATTTAGTATCATATGGTTGACCTATTCGAATTTTAAATACTGGGCTGCAATATTGAAAGCTGGACCAAACAAAGCTAATTAGTGCTGAATTTGGAGAAAAAGTCTAACCGCTATTTAATGATCAGGCTTGTGTAAAAGAAACATTGTATATTTTTCACTGTTCTGGTAAAAATATTGTTGCATTTTTGGTAAATACTGCAAAAAAATTTCATTGATGAACTGTCTAAAGATTTCGAGTCTTCTACATTTGCTCCCACAATTAAGGCTATTATTTAGGTATAGTAATAGTAATTTTTTAATAGCAAAACATTATTATTTAAAATATGTGTACAACAAAAATATTTTAACAAACGATATTAAAGACCACATATGGCTGTCTAACACCCACCCCCCTTAAAAAGCGCGAAAGATCAACTTCAGTGTATCAGGAAAACTTTTTGAAAGCCAAGCCTGAGCGTAAATCTGAGGTTGAGTGTAAATATTGAGGAAAATGTACAAGTGTTAGATTTTCAAATATATACAAGTTAACTACAGTTATTCCTATCGCCTACAGATATTTAATTAACTAGCAATCTAAGCTGCGCGTTCAAGCAAAATTCAACATTTTGAGCTGTAAATTTATTTAGAAATGGTCTAATTTGTTTAATAGAACCACCTGACATACTCATTTGATGAATGCTTTCAGAAATGTTGAAATAGCTGTTTTCAAGCCAGGCACAGCAGTTTACGGTTGCCTCAGTTATATTTCAAAGACAAAACTACCGATTTAAAGCACATTTGCTAAGTAATGAATCAATTAAACATTCAGTTAGAAATTCGGAAAGAGCTAATTTAAAATTGGTTAAGTTGGCTAAAACCTTAGGAAATAGTCAAGCCCTATATATACACCGCAGCTGCAACTTGCACAATATACTTTCAGCTGCAGTTATTTGCTAGTAAACATCACCTTCATTCTGAATCTTAACATGAATTTATATGAATAAATTGCTGATGTCTGCAATAAATATGAAGCAGACCTATGAATTAATTCTTTTCGTGTAATCGTTAAGAATAATTTGCAGACGCATATTTTCCGAATGAATTTTCAGACAAAACTTAAAACTGCAAGTTTCAGCTGGAAGAAACATCCACACGTAAAGAAGTATATATTTACTTGAAATTTTGACTTGAAAACGGTTTTACACCGATACATGTTCTGTTTAGAGCTGAAAAATATAAAGCCCCATTCACACGTTCAAGTTTTTGCAGCGAGAACTCTCTGTTGCAAGTTGCACTAAATACTTGCAGCTGCAAGTATTTTCAAAGGAACATTCCGATTGACCAATAAAACTGCTGGTACAAGAAATCCAAGCGGCATGAAACTGCGTTCACAGGCGCGAGTTACATTCAATAGCATGAATTCCAGTGAATAATTTAGAGCTGCAAGAACTTCAAAGCTGTTTTGTGACCAAACTTGCACATGCAAATTGCACGTGCAAGTTTCTACTGCAAAAACTTTCTCGTGTGAATAGGGCTTAAGTCTTGTCACCATCGTCGTAGACTGCAAAATATGAAACAAATTTTATATATGAATTAAGCAACACAGTTTTCGATGGACCAATCAAAACGCAAGTGCAACAAATTCAAGCCACTTGCAACTGCGTTCACCCATGCAGTTCAAGTTGAATGGCATAAATTCCAGTTAATCATTAACATCTGAAAGAACTTCAAAGCTGCTTTGTGACCAAACTTAAGCATGCAAGTGGCACGTGCCAGTTTTTGCTGCCATAATTGGCACGTGTGAATAGGGATTCACACATTCAATTTAGTATTTCAGTGGCAAATTTCGTTCAAATCTTCACCTATGCATAGAACATGTTCAGATCGAAGCACTTACCTTAGTTTACGATGGCTTAGGTCTAAGCATTGGATTCTCGTTGAAGCTTACGTCTATACAGAGACTTAGATTATAACACCTGGTTCGAGAACACAACAAATGTTATACGGGATCAATTTTAGGTATTACCCGAAAATCAGCAAATTCCTAAATAATTTTTCTTATATTACAATTTAAACTGTAGCCAGCAGGGTTTAAACGGAGATGAAAAATACCGCAGCCGGAGCCAGAGGTCAACGAAACTTGTCGGAGCAGGAGCCGTAGCCGAAGCCGGAGGTGAGACGAAGTTAGGCAGTATTAAAAATGATGGTTAATTAGTTGTTAATTTTAGCCAATATCTGCAATATGATGATATTTAGTTGTTTGGTTTTACGCTAATTTTCTGCAAAATTTTGGAAATTCTTTCCTAAAAATTGTGACAAAAGTAAAACAAAACGCGCTAAACAGATATATTTTGCAAAATTATGCAAAATTTTAATACCGAAATTGCAGGAACCTCCGTCAAAAATTCTACCGAAGCCGGAGCCGGAGGCCGATTTTCCGGTTGTGCCCTGGTAGCCATAAATTTCTACCGCTTACTGTGCTATTGGAGATTGAATAGTAGGCACGCAGTGCAAAATCGCTTTCTCGGCCTGCGAGATTGTTTTCGGCGAAATTTTTTGCAATCGTTGCCTTAGATGAATTTTTGCATAGAGATTAAAAATTATGTGAAAAGCTTTGTTCTAAAATTTACTATAATTATAGAATGAATTTTATTATTGATGCACATGATAAAATCCAGAGCATATCACTAAGTAACCTAGGCTATGAGGCTTTGAAGTATATCGACCTCAGTTATACCCTATTCACTCGACCAAGTTTTTGATGCGAGAACTTGCAGCGGCAAATTGCACGCAGAACTTGCATTTTTTCATCAGCCAATGAGAAAACGGCTACAATATATTCAGTGAACTTGCATGGTTATTCACACATGTGAACTAAATTCCTAGCTATGATATTTATAACTTACACGAGCTCGCGTCAATTGGTGACAAGTGCTACACAAATTGAGAATACTGGCATAAGTTTAGAATAATATTTCAAAGTGCCTTAAGCGATTTTTCGGATAAGCGCCCTATTTTAGCGCACTATTTATAGAAACCACTGACTAATTTTGTTTAGAATAATAAACAGGTTTCTGACGTCAGCGTTATAACTTTAGCTTAAGTATGATCTTAAGCTTTAAGTTTTCTGGCCGGTTTACCTTGTTATATTTGTAACATATATTATAAAGTGAAAACATATTTTTGTGTAGTATTTTCTATATCGCTTTGGCGAAATTTGATAAAAGCTAGTAAACCTTGCTTGACGGACAAAACTTTTCAAGAGACACGCACCCATGTGTGGATTTGGCAAGATTTTGAAACTGGAGCCAAAAATCTTTTTGTTCATAAAGCGGCTGAGCCCAATAGACTCCTTGGCTGTGGGCTCTGTTTAAAACTGATTGCATTTGTGAGGGCAAGGCTGCTCGATACTTGAACTTTGTACACCAAGTGTTGGGTCTTTAAAGGTATAGTTCTACTTTAATAGTGTGTTACTATGAGTTAAAGTATACTAAATTTTCGGTCTGTTGCGCATATATAAATACGGATGACTTTGTTTGAACTTAAAAAATGTAGCACTGTCTGAATTTTCATGGTTATTGAGGTTAAACCCTTAGACAAGGTTGGTGATTCTTACTGAAAAACATTTAAGCTGGTTTCGGGTTTTTAAGATACACCTACAGTTCAAGAAATTGTTCTTTCAATCTTGTGCCCCAGTTATTGCGAAAAGGTTCTAGAATTGTTGGTAGAATTAAGTCTTCTACACTCTTTAGTATTGCGTATATGCCTTAGCTGCTGTAATGTAAGGTTGGGCATCAAAAAATAACAAAAAGGATTTTTATGGGCTTTTCTTTGTTCCGAAGAGGTGAAAAAACGGAAAATACTTTTTTAAAAATGTATTAATTTTAGCAAACATTTTGTGTAACAGCGACAAAACATTTAGTAAAATAGCCGTGTGATACTCTAAGTATCATTTTGGCACCAGATTTAGCTTCCATCAAAGTCTTTACTATTTGCGTTCGTTGAAGCACAAGTATAATTTTTAATTTTTCCGTCTTTACCGTTTTTTGAGGTCGATCCAATTTTCCTTAAACAAACTAACAACCAATGTAGCATCTTTTGTCTTGGTACACAACTGTACTTTTAAATATATGCCAAAAAATATTCATTGGCGAATTCACAAATTTCCACTGGTCTGATGCGAAATATAAACAAGTGAAACAACATTTCGACCGAAACGATCAGAAAAGCCAAATGTAATTTTAGTACTCAATCTTAATACAAAATTTTGGTTTGGACATCTGTTGAAGGCTTGGCCTCGGATGGCCACGTTGGATCGGCTATTGAGAACAGCTGAGGTTTGAAGCTGTTGAATGGAATATAGCCAGATTTGGCTTCCCCGATTAGGTTTAACTTAGCTCACGGGAAGCAATTGAATGTATGAACATGCATCACTTTAGCGATTTCATGCTAACATATATCCGCTGTATATATAAGTACATCTCTATTGCGTACGACAGTGGGATGAGCGTGCCAGTCGTCAAAAACCAGGCCGGGCCCAACCCACTCATACGCTGTACCTTGACAAATAACTGGCTCAATAAACAGTTGCGAAGCGCCTAATGAACTTTGACCCCAGCGAAAAATAAACCCATAGTATGTATGTCAAATCAGTTTCTAGTCTCGTATCACTTTTTATCGAACCGGAAACGGTCATGAACAACTGGCGATTGCTAATAGATGGCGGGCAGTAAACATTTCTAAACGCGGGGTTAAATAATTTGCCACTATAGTATTTGTCAACGCGAAGTAAATTTTTGTGCTAGCGTAGGGACGAAGAGATCGTCAGGGGACGGCGGTGCCGCGTTTAGCTACCCATAGCTCGATCTGAGATCCTATCGAAAAGAGTCAATCTAGACACTCACGCAAGTCATAAACTGTTTGATTTTAGCGGAAAAATAACAAAATTTTGTATCGCATTTATATGGTTTTAGTTGTGAAAGCTGTCAAAGACGTTTTTTCAGCTGGTGTCACTGAGCGCTTTTTTTCCGTTCAGTTGCCGCATATGATTCTAGTTTTTTAACTGAGTTGGCATAACCAGCACCGACAAAGTCGAGGATATATACGAGTCAAGTATGAATTGCGGGCCCAAAGATGATTTAGCTGGTAGTTTTGGCGCCAAATTTTGGATATTCATTTACCCGTAGGGAATTCATAGCTCTACGAAATACAATGTACCTGGTATTTCCCAATGTAGCTAAATAATTTACAGAAAAAAATATAATTTATATATAGTTTGTTATATATATGTATCATTTCTTGGGTTTTAAACTGAATTAGCGTAAAGTTTGCATTTGAATAAGCCAGAATAGGGCTACCTGACAAATATACCTATAATTCGCATCGAAGGGACCTGGTTCCTTTCATCTGTCCCGGTACACCCTCTCTGTTCAATATTCTAATTAAAATTTTCGATACGCCACAAAATGGTGGATAAATACACGTTAATATACCAGCAAATTTGGCTCAGTACCTTACTGTTCATGGCTGGCTAATGCACCCAATGTAATAATTAAACTAGTTTTGCTTCGCTAAATTGGAAAAAAACAATAAGTATGATTTTGGAAAATTAACGGCGAATCCTACGCAAAAGCAACGCTGAATCCATCGTTTAAAGTCAGGGCTTAACGTAAGCGTGGTACATCTAATACTCAGCTTATGCTCACTTTGCACTTTCGCTCCGTTGTTAACTTGAATCAGAAAAAATAGCAGCCCTCATTTACTATTTTCAGCTCAAATTTCAGCTTCAAGTTGAAGGTATGGTAACACCAAAGCAAGGTATTAGTAAGCTTAGTAGCAGCGCTAACGGTGTTCTGTGTCCGTCTGAAGAATGCGATCACTCTCGACTTAGTAATGGGAAAAGATTCGATTACAAATTTTGTTCATCTCACCGCGATATTTTTAATTCAACACGGTCCATGGCGTGCTCAGAAGGTCAACCTTTAACATCTAAATTGTTACATTTATCATTAAGTACCTTCAGGGGGCAGACAAAGTTTGACGAGCCTGACCTATGCTCTCCCGAGAACGGAATGCTACGCTTAAGCCCTGTTCTGTCGGGTTTAGCTATTACCTCGCCGCCTGAGGTTGGGCGTATTTATTCAACACGCGAGTATCATCAATGTCAACAACTTAAAAAGCATTCGTTAGGAGCTAATCTTGCAGAGTGCGAACAATTGGTCAATAAAAAGCAAGCAGCCAACATTTCGAAAAGTACATGCTGTACTCCTATTGGTCCGTTATCGTATAATTGTGAAGCACAATTTTCCAGCCAATGTCAGTGCGCAACGCATTCAAGGGAAACAAGCATCGGTATAGGATTAAGTATTTTAAAGCATAATGCTGCAATTTTGAGCTCAGATGAAATAGAAACTGAGGAATGCGAAAAATCTGGCGAACCTACAAGGACTGAGCATAATTCACCGAAAATATCCCTATCGCCCGCTGATAATCCTTTGACAGAAATGGAGTTTTCCTTTGAGACAAGCAATCGTAAAGGTGCAGACCATTGTGCACAAGTTCAGATACTTCGAAAGCCATCTGAAATTTGCAGACAAACCCGAAACACACTAGTAAAAATCAAAAATCGTAACGAAACTCAATCTACGACATTGTTATTAGGTAGCAAAACAGTCAATGAGATTGAAGCACGTTCCAACAACAGCCAATGGAAGCGCAGTACTAAATCCAAAAAGCGAGAATCGGAATTTGAAAATCAACAAACCGCCAATAAAATTAAAGCAGGCTCAAGTAATAGCCAATGGAATCAAAATCAAAAATCTAATCGTAGAGGACATGGATTTGAACAGCAGCAACTAGCGAATGATATTGAAGCAAGGTCAAGCTCCACCCAATGGGAACGCAGTGTTAAACCGGTACGGAAAGAAGTTGCATTCGACCAACAAACGCCAGCCAATGAGATTCAAGCAGGTCCAAGCAACATCCAACTGGAACGAAAAGAAATTCGGCTCGACAATCCTCAAACAGCCAATGATATTGAAGCAAGCTTCAGCAACAACCAACTGGAACGGAGCAACAAACCTAAACGGCGAGAAGTTGCATTTGACCAATCGTGTGATCGAGATAAACGCACAAGCAGCTTTTTAATTCGCCGGCGACGGATAAGTCAAACTCGCGTTCGCTTGTTGGTCACTGCGGTCGCGGTTGCTCTTACGGTTGCCTGTGTTGTGCTGATTATTGTATCGTTTGCGTTGGGGTCGAAAATTGATGAAATGGGTAGACAAATAACTTTTCAGTTTTTGCAAAAAAACCCAAAAATTTCAGGTCTGTTGCAAATTGAACGCCACATAACAATCCCAGAAAATTATAGAGCTCGCACTCTACAAAAAATGGTGTGTCAAATTTGACTCTGGCGGAGTTTAACTTGACTTAGTTTGTGTTGTCCTGTAGGGCCTATTTCAGAGAGAGTCAATTTGACTCACCATTTTTTGCCGTGCAGAATTGGCACCTTTGTAAAGCATGCATATCGTTTGTTGCCTTTGTTAAATTTTAGAGCCGTTCCTTTCTATGCTGGGCTGTTTGCGGGAATGTTAAAATTTTCGATACAATCCGTGTTCACTCTAAGGCTTAATCCGTAGAGAAATTGGATTTTGAAACTTATGCGATTACATTCTACCAAAGTTTAATTAGGACTCACGTATTTAGCAATCTGCATTCTATCTGTAGTATTTTTTGGTGCGGTATACGTTGATTTTATTCTGATATTTCAGCCGTGGACCACCGAATCATTTATCACCCAGACGCTGTAAACACTGGTCGACTGCGTTCAAATTTGAACAAAATTGTTTCGTCACAATTTATTCCAAATGTTTACGATTCAACAGCACCGACAGGACAGGAAGCCCCAAGAGCTAATCAGAATCTGGGTTAAAATAAAACATAAACTAGAATTGATAGCTGTAATTTTTGGTTTAGAAGGTGGATAGAGTGGTTGCGTAGTTTCGAGTTAAATTGAACTAGAATTTGTCTCAGATGAAATTTAATACAATCCTAAACTTGCTGATGTATCTCACAACGTTCAACATTTCGAAATTCTATCTTTGCTAATATATTCCAAAATCCCATAAGCTTAAAAATCTGTGGATAACCAAAAATTCGAATTCTTCATTAGTCTTGGTTTTAGACGGCACTAATAGACAATCTTATTACGCTTAATTTTACTTTTACATCTAAGCAATGCTTAACTTTTGTTTTGGCTTTTTCCAAAATAGCATTTGTTGGTTAATATCCAAAGATTACAAAAGTTAATTTTGTAAAATCTTGAGCGAATTGTAGCAATTCCAGAATTTCTATTTTCCGATTTGGAATTTGGAATTTGTTCTAAGGTTTTGAAAAAATATGCTTCCTCGTACAACGAACAACGTTCACAGTTAATTTCCTGTTCTTGAATGCTTGTTGCACTAAATCAATGTTAATAATCTTGAAACTAGCAGATGAAGTTAAGTTTACCTCAAACAATACAAATATTTTTATATATTCTACGGATTATTTATTGGACCTTCAAGTTTGAATTTTTAAAAAATGACTATTTTGCCTATTATTTGCCACATCATCCGAGAAATGAAACTAAAAGAGGATCAAAATTTTGAATTTTTCCAGAATTGCAATAAAAAACAACGTATTCTATAATCTTCCGTTTAGTTTTACAATTTATTTTTTGAATTTTAAATTTTACTAAATTTTGCAATAGAAAGATATAAATAACTTTTTAAACAATTATATAATCAATTTCCAGTTTTGTTTTTATTGCACATTTTGACTAAATTATTCCAATGCTGACATTGTAAAATTTGATTTTTCAAAAACTTCTAAAATTGCTAATAAAATCTGACACAGTGCAATTGCGGGCATTGTTAATATGCGATCCATTTCGAGTAAATTTTACTTTTATTTTGAAATATTGAAATTTTCAAAAAATTTCAAAAAATTGCAAATAAAATTGGTAAAGTGTCGTTTTCGGGTATTGTTCAAACATTGTTTTTGAGCAAATTTTCTATATTTATAATTATTTGACTATTTTGAATATTTCAAAATTAAAATAAAACGGTCAAGTTTTATATCTGATTTTGTTTTATTATTCAATTGAAATAAATTTTACTGTATATATATGCGTGTGCTTGGCGGCGCTATTTGATCCGAATCGTCGTTCTAGTATTTTACAGTGAAAATTAATTTTTTATTACTTTTATTATTGTTTTTAAGTATTATATTAATTAGTATATTTCCATCAGCGATATTTAATTGAAATTTCAGTTATTATTATGTCAAGGTTAGACGTGTGGAAAATTTGTAGTGAACAAATTCTATATGCTATATGTATATCCGCTACAGCGAAAAACAATAATACTTGCTGTTTTATGACTTTTACCAAGTGTAGAAACAAATACAATGAGAAAATGATAAAAGTTGCAAATCTACATATACATAAATGTAACAGCCCGAATAAAGCTGTATATTGCGGTTCTTTTTCCCGCTAACAATTTAAAGGTCTGTATTAAAGCATTTCGGGATGTACCAATGTTACTTTTGCGGCCGTAAGCAACTCTAGATTACAATATTCCAAAATCTAGACACTAAGCGTTGAACCAGGAACTCTTCCTTCTCTCAGCGCCTCTGATATTCAATGGGTCTCATTAATTACCCGAACTGAGGAAGATTGAAGCTTTTCCGTGGAATTTCAATCAGTTCCTTTCTACATACGAGGTTTAAACTATCCGGTATTATTTCTTCACAATAGAAACGTTGCGCAACACGCTCCGATGCTTACAACCTCCGGCCAATGCAAAGAACAGGGGCGGAACAGTATATAATGAGCATATTTCTAAGCCGAAGTCTAAGCCAAGCAAAAAATAGCCAAAAGCTTAAGCTTACGCTTTTGTAGTCCCACATAAAACCGTTCCGCCCCTGTTCGTTACATGGGCCCAACCTCCCAACAGGACACGTTTCCAAACTGACCTAAAATAGCCCATTTAATAGTTTTATGTGTTTATTTTTAGATTAATTTCTTAAAATATAAAAATGTTACTCTTTTGACAAAATAGTACGACGCACTTCAAATCAGCATAACGACCCAATAGAGAGATGATCATCTATGACGTTTGACGTCCGGTTATAAAATTGGTATTGCTAAAACACTGAACAGAGGGAACCTTAAAGGCGAAGCTGTGGGCGCAGATTAGCCCCACACTCTGTTCAGTCTCATTAAGTAAGATACTGCCCTACTAAACCATCGTTTACGGTTTTAAAATTTCAAGAATCAAACTTTTAGTCATTTTTTATTATGTTTTTGGCTCCCACCAATTCAAACTCCTCTGAATTCAACAGACAAACAAGCACATTCAAACAATGATACGCATTATTAAACATTAATTGTATTTAAGTTTATTAGATTTATTATTAAAATTGTCAGAGTGTAATTTCGCATTGTGTGAGAGTATCACGCAGTGGTCAACGCTGTCCGCTATTTAGTTTACATAATTGCAGTCAAATATTGCAAAAAATTTAATCGATTTTAACTTGAAATATGCAAAACGGATATTTTTACTAGCACACCGTAGGTGGGTTAAAATCGAAATGTTTGCCTTTTTACTCGGATCTCACTTCGAAATGGTATTTGTCAAATAGAGACAGCGCGTTATTTAGTGCCGGATGTAAGGGTAGTCTTAGAGGGCTTTAAACTTCCCCCATTTGTAACTCAATGAGTGTTTGTATCTTACATCCGGTGATTGTTTCTTTCTACCATTTAAAGCGTTAAGAATGGCTTTTCTGTGTTGAGTATTTTAGTCCGAACGTTTTACAAATTTCAGATTCAGCCTCTGTGTATTGAATTATTGTCATCTCTTTGCCAATTAAAAGTAACCAATATTTTAATCGATTTTAGGAACTTGACTACGGGAATCGCATCGCAGTTGCTATAGGAAACTACAAATTCAAAAATTATTCTTAAATAACCACATCTAAAACCCAGAAAATTCATGCTAAGTATCGGAAAAATAAGATTGTCCGTAACTTGCATCAGGATATAAAACTTATACTGGATCTTTTTAAATTTAATTTTACAACTTCACTCGCTTTTAAATCTTTTAAATTTCAAGTAGGTGTAATTTGTACTAATTAGCAAACACTTTGTCGAGAAATTCAAGAATAACTTCATCATGGATTGGTGCTATTACGCAGCGCTTCCGTTTGCAATTATTCGGTCTAAGAGACAATTTTTAATTTTACCTTATTTATTTCTACACGAGTATATTGAACTATATATACATATATATATAATTGGGACCACTGTTGGCATACAATGTACTTGTTTTGTTGCAGATTTCGGAAACATTATAGGGGACTGAAGGGTTTTTATAAAATATTGGTATATCGTATACGAAAAACTTCGCGTTTTGAAAAAAGCGCTCAAATAAACACTAAAACACTTTTCATAATAGTGTTTTGATTTCATACGCAAGCGATTTATTTTAGAGTTTCTCCGCTTAAAAAAAGCGTTTTGCAATATGCTGCTTGAAACGTAAAAAGTGCTTATAACAGCGTTTTATTGCTGATACAATTCCAAACCAACAGTGAATGATTGATGAAATAAGGGTATGCAACTCGTTTAGTTGAAAGCTAAAACTGATCCGCTTCTCAATAGATACCGGACCAACAAAAAATCACTGTAAGACAGGAAGTAAAGTTTGCCCCTTATGGTATCACGTAAAGTTTGCACCTTTTAGTCAAAGAGGTGAACTTCACGTTTTCCAATAAACATTACAAAACAATAAAGCCTTTTAAGGACATCTCACTAACGAAGGTTAGTGTTATATGAACGTCCATGGGTAGTCGAAGGAGTCTTTAACGTCACCCCGGAAACAAAATATACGAAAAACTGTCGTTCTCTGACTACGTGAGTTGTGTTCCTGTTTTGTTACGGTAGTACATTATGACTAAACGTATATACTAAAGTCAATATTTAATTTATTGCAATCCACAGATTTGAATACTAAAATTTGGCAATTATTAAAACTGCGCGTAGTGCGAAATGGATACCTGTTGCAGGTTAGTTGTTTAGTAACAAGTACCTAAATTTTGATTACAAATGAGGTTATCATTAATAGTATAAACTGATACTTGCATAATTACATCTGCAGTTCTCTATTTGTACATAGAAATTGTAATTTTAACGATTTTCTTTCACAATTGACAAAATTTTTGATGTCATCGTACAAAATAAATTTCTCAGTTCATGTACATATAGAACGGGTACCGTATACATCAAGCCTGAAGGTATAACACAAGCGGCAATTTAAGACTAGGCCTGGCCTAATCCTTAAAACAAAGACCTGAGATATATACTGGGCGTGCTTAGGGTTGTTGGTGCGGCCTTCGGAAACCAAACTGCCTGCCATTTAGCACGGGTATATCTAAATATTTTCCGAAGGATATCCGATACCGTGGTTAATCGAACCTCTCCCACTCTAGTTAGTCCTGAGGTCAGCGTTTCGAACTATTGTTTAGACGATTTATTTTTTGGGTCAAGGTAGCGAACCAGGTCGAATCATGATAGTCAGTAATTAAAAAAAATGAAAATAATATCACGAGCGAGAAGAAGAATCCGCTTGCTTAAGCACATGAGTCAAATTTCAGTTTGGATTGTGCGTGGGTGAGTCGAATACAGAAATGTTCGGCTTGGCCCCAGTTGGGAGGTTCGTTTTCTAGTACGAATCGCAAATAGCATATCGAAACGCGCGAGCGACAGTGCTCGAAGGCATATATATGCTAGTTTGTTTGGGATCTGTTTCATGAATGTTTTCCAGTAATATTTTTTACATTTCAGAAATAAAACTTTTTCTGGTTAAATCACTCGGTGGTTTTAAGTGTCGTCCAGTTTCGAGATAAATTTATGTAAACTATGCCTGGCCTAATTGGCAAAAGAAATATAATTCCATGCCTGTGGAAACCTTGTTCACTTTCGTGTGAGAGTGAAACTTCATGTTCTCACGAACTCCATCGTTTCAGCGACCCATGTAAAGATCAGGGGCAGAACGTTTTTCTGCGGCATCGTAATAGAGTATAGCTCTTAAGCTTTAGACCAATTGTTTGCTTAGGTTTGGACTTTGGCTTAGGTATACATAAGCTTATTTTTACGCTTGTTTTATACTTATCCTACTGGTACGGCCCTGTTGTATACATTGGCAATTACAAAATTAGTCTCAAATGTGATTAGCTTCAAAACAACGTGTTTCGAAAATTAGCTATTTTTTATTTAAACCTCTCAAAATGAACATCTGTTAATTAATGAAGTTTTTTGATTGCAGTCTAAAGCGTATGCGCGTGAAGGGGAAATTTATTTATCGAAACCTTAGAAATGAAATATTAAGCTGATAGGGCTCAAACGAAAAAGATCCCAAAAACTTTTTAACGCAATGGTTTATTGAAATTCTAGTGGAATCTTATTGATTTCCTTAAAATTTGTGATTGCGTTCACTTGTCAATTCTGAATTTGATGTTTTTTCGTTCAAAGATCAACCCATGTAAAGTTTGAAAATTAAAGTAAAAATTCTGTGAAACGTGTTGTTTCACAGTTATTCGTGTGTATATTTTGTGTCGTTTCTCAAGGATCTCTTGGGGATTTTGGTCCAAGCGTTCGTAGTATATACGCATACAGCCGCAGCTTTCAAAAATTGCTGCATTTATGGGGCTTTGAAAATTAAAATTTTTTCCTTCAATTATTCACGTTAATATTTGAAATAAAGTATATATATTTTTGGATTTTATCTACTTTTAAGATCTTAATATTGGTTAGTTTTTCACAGTCTAGTCATGGTATAGTAAGGTTTAGTATTAATACTATTGACGTTACTATTATAAACTAAAATTTGTGTATAATTTCTAAAGTTTGAAGGTTTATATATTAGTAATACACGGTGATTTATAGACTTCAACGGAGTATTTACATTGGACTTCTGGGCTTGCCTTTATGTTAATATGAGAAATTAGGCTGGATCCCGGCTGTACTTAAACCGGATATGCTATATCCGTTGAAAGCATATGAAATTCCGTATAATTTTTAAATGCTGGCATCATGTCGTTATTTGATTGGAAAAAATTATTTTTCGCTTCAAAAAAACTAAGCGTTACCGTAGTTCCGGTACCACCTATATCCGTTATGATTTGAAAAAACGGGATGGAATTTCGGGATCAGTTAAAGTTCCGCTTAGATGTAAAGGGGAAAACTTGTTTGATCAAAAATTTATATAGCAAAAAATGGTGAGTCAAATTGACTCTCCCTGAAATAAGCTTTTCGGGACTACACAAACTGACTCAAATTCGACTCCAAAGAGTCAAATTCGACTCATTGAGTATCACGTTTGACTCTGGCGTGGCTCAGTTTGTGTATTTCCGAAAAGCCTTTTTCGGAGAAAGACAATTTGACTTACCATTATACTTGAATCTTATTGACGCAAAAATATAACGTTTTTGAAATGGCATACTTAACATTCAATTAATACCCGCATTTCGTTCTCTGCATCTTGATCTCTGTATGTTTTCGGTATTTTTTAATTATCTCCTGATAGCCTAGAATATTACAATATTTAAATTCCCGCGGTTTTCTGTATAATATTTAAGTTACCTGGCTTGAAATTCTACTCTAAAATGGTTTTCGCAAACGCATACCAGCAAATCCCAAACCAACATTCTGGTGGCACTCATGACCGCGTTCACAGATCTGTATCCCTGTATCTATATATAAACCAAGGAAGGGCAAACGTAACTATGTTAGTGTATCTTATCTTGGACACATTTTCAAAAAAGCGGGGGTGGCAGACTTTATTAAACAATTAGACTTGAAATACAGATCAAATTTCCAACATTTTTCCGTATTAAAGTCTGACTATTTAAACTTTGAGGAAAATCAGACACCATTAGAGCTTTATCATCACTTCGAACAAAAACGCACTGGCTTGTTGAAAAATTTTGACAGGTAATTAATCAAACTATCAACAATGGAATTTTGGATTATTAGCTATGTGATTTGGCGAAGTTTTCATTGTCGGGTTTAAAATTACACCTTTTAAAATGGTTAATTTATAAATTAATAGCGTATAGAAATAAAGTTTTTATTGGAAATACAGTTGGTTGAAAGTTTACTTTTGTTCTAGTAGTTGCTCGAGTAGTTCAAAACCGAAAATATACATTTCAACGAGTCTAGGACGACTTAGAGGGATCCAAATCAAATTTTTTATGTCAAGATTTAGTACTAAATTTGTGTTTGGATTTTCGCTCACGTCGCTCGCGAGTTTCATTTCACTAAATTGTGTAATCTTTTTTTAAAAGTATTTGAATCAACAAGTGTGCGGACGTTCTGGTTTTTAGCTATTTTTTATGCGATATATAACTTTTTTCCAAATAATTCGCATTGTCACAATAGTTTAAGCTATAAATTTGCAAATTTTACACTGATGGCATTTTAGACTTTTTAAAACAGCTGACTACAAAAGTATCGTTTATGACTTTAGTTTTCTGTTCAATTTCCTCTTATCGAAATCATTTTAATTCGGCTGCGATAGTATTAACAGGTGTTTCTCAATTATTTCCGGTTTTGTGTGAAAAAATTACCGCAACCAAAATTTTAAAAATAATCTTAATTTTATATCAGCTCCGTATTTCAAACCTAATTAACAAATCTGCCGTATTAATCGACCAAATATTAAAATTTGATTTTCAAAAAAAGACAAAACAAGAAAACAACAGGTGATTGACTGAACGTTGAATAAGCTGTGGCCAAGATGGAAGTGCGACGGCCTGCGGGTCGAGCCACCTCTGCTCATTTCACACGAAATTTTTCGAGCCACCCCATGGGGTCCCACGACAAACTGTGCCCCGCACCCACCGCCTACCTTTGACCTAAAATTTTCAAAATCGAAATAAATTTACCTCTCGACTTTTGTCCTATTGGTAACTTCACGCAGAAATTTCTTTCTCCATGGCCTGGACATTTATCCTAAAGCGCATGAAAGCGTTTTTCTTTGCTGTACAACAATTCGCCTGAGGGAATCCTAACCTAGGGCCTGAAATTAACACGTGCAAGCTTTGAAAAAACGATTAACATATTGGTATGGCATTGGTAAAAACATTAGAGTCACTTGCCACTCAGATGAAAAATATCAATTTGTTTTTGGAAGCGCATCCGGCCTTGCCATATGGTTACGTACACCTCTGTCAGCTCCAAAAAAATGTAATCGAAGTTCTAAAATTATGTCATGATCATAGATAACGGAATATTTTCCTTATCAGCGAAAATTTGAGTTTTATTTGATATTTATACGATACGAAGTGGATTAAAGAATTCCTTTGAAAGGATTACGATGAAATATGAATGAAATCTTTGTACTTCCGCATTCGCTTAATTACTGCGGCGCTGTTGGTTTTATAACATTTTCACACCTTGTTGCTCTGTGACGCTGAAAGAAAATTAAGTTTGAGGAAAGTATATTCGCTATATCGACAACTGTACCTACTCAACGATTAGTTTCACTCCAGCGGCTTTAGTTTCATGCTCGTTTAATAGAGTATAACCGGTGATCTTTGTCAGGCTATGGTTGAACGTCGAACTACGACTCCGGAAGAATTTTACCGCAGGTACCGACAATTTCAAGTAATGATGTGTTTCGCATTTTCGTGCTAGCAGTATCGCTCACTGAGTTTTTTGTGAAACTTTTAGGCAATTTTCAAAGTTTTAATTTCCCGAGATATTCAAAAACAAGCCTAAAAACAAATTTTAACTGCAGTTTACAGATCATTGTTAAAATTAGCAAATTCAATATTTTGGTGCATGTAAAGATCATGGGTGGAACGTTTTCTGCGGGACTGCAAAGAGTAAGCTTAAACTTTAGGCTATTTTTAGCGTAGGCTTAGGTTGAAGCTCATTCTTGCGCTCAGGCTTAGTCTTAGTCTTAGGCTTAGGAATACGCGTGTACTACTGTTGCGGCCCTGTTCTATACATTTGTCAACGTTTTAACTACAAAATTTTGGACCCAGTATTTTTGGCCTCTGGTTGCACCATGTCGGTCAGAAAACATTAGGATGATACGCAATAGAACATTCTTGAGCTCCCAGTATTAATGCTTTTCTTGAACAGGAATAGCTAACGTTTATTTTCCGAATGCGATCATGCGAGTTACCATAGATGTCTTGAGCTTTGAGTATCAGATTACAAGCTATCAATACAAGTGTCTATTGATGCTTTCAATGAGTTGTTTGCAAATTTTGCAATGCAATTTATTACGTTATTGCCAATTTAAAATTAAAAATTATCTGCTAAATGGGGGCATTTAAGACCGTTTGATGTAAGTTTGTAATTCTAGGGAGATCTGGAAGGGTATAAGCTTCTTGAATAATTTATATATACATTTGCAACAACAGATATTTTAATAAAGTCGATCAGCCTACACGGTGAAAACGGTCACACTTCGTCAAATAAATTAGAAATTATAGATGTTTTAAATTTGAAAACTTTGATACAATTTTTTGTTGTTACTTTTTACGTTTATATTCTGAGTTCAGGTCCCGGTGCAGCGTCGTCTGCAGAAAATCATGTTTGGGGGCACCAGCCAAATTTGGAGGCACTTCTCGCTAATGCCCGCCGTGCGAACGCTGTCGGCCCGATGTGAGTGTCTAAGCGTTTACTTGTCCTATGGTGGACTCGTAGTTCAAGAGAGGCCATTGTCGTCGAGCGGTGAGAGTTCGTCAAACGAAGCTGATTGTAGAAAGCAAAACAACCTCGAAAACCATTACAAAAATTATAACTTTGTTGCAAATTTGGCAACTACCTTAATTTGCTCTTTTAATACCATAACTGGCAGTAGATGCTACACACATTTGGAAATATGACATCAGGCTAAAAACACCCTGGGGTCACTGGTAGATCCAATAGTTCACCCAGGCTTAAGCCTTTGCTACAGAGGTCAAAGCCAATATGTAGCATTAAATTTTACCTTAAAAATTTCGTTTTGTTTGTGTCTCGCTTCGCTCGGGAAATTTTTTCGCTGTTTTATATCACCCCGTCGAGCCAGTTATTACTGATCCCGCCGCTGCTGGGGCTTATCTTGAGCCTGGCAGAGAAACGTTCAAGACTTAACATATTTTTAAATTTGAGTAAAATTGTTTGAAAGTTAAATTTCCTCGGTGCATCAAAATTTGTGCAAACAGTTCAGTTTGACAGCAAATTTTTGGTCATGATAGAAAAAATTGTTAATACAGAGTGACAGGTTACTAGAAGCTTTTTTGTGTGTCACCAATACTTTTTGTGTTTAACCAGACTAGTGTTTAACTATTTAAATTTTTGTATTTATAATTTTTAATTTAAAAATTGTTACTCTTCCTGATTAATAGAAAAGTTTAAAATTTCAAAAATATTTTGACCCAGATTTAGTTGTAGATATAGAGAAGTACAGGTTATATCTACGCATGGAAACTATGTTGCTAAATTTGGTGTGAATGCTTTCCAAACACAACCCAAGGACAAAAGGTCTGTTGAAAAATGTGGGTGAAAATTATATTTCTTAAAATTATTGCCTTCTTTCAAACATTTGTCGCGTGCCTGCGAGCCCGACCTCAATGTCCTCTATGACAAGCCGCCTGTGAGCGGAGCACGAATGCAATACCGCACTGGTTACAGCCGTTAGTGTTATAGTATATAGCTATTTCTTAATTTTTTAATTATTACTCGTTATATTCTAACTTGATTTATTGAAATTTCAAATTTTCCTCTTTTTTATGATCCGTTCTCTAAAACAACGCAGGTGTTAAATGACACTTTTGCCATAAATGTGCAATTTGTCTTGTTCAACAGCTTGCAGTAATTGTTATTATCGGCCCGTCTTTATGCAATCAAATGCGAAAACTTTTCGCCAGTATTTTCGGCATCCTGCTGTGATTTGTATCAAAAAAAGTTTCACTCGGCCAAATTTACGAAACTAAAATGTGTGAAACGGTATTTCTTTTGAATTAATTAAATTTTTTGAATTTTTAACACAACAAACAAAATGTGTAAACTTGTAAACATTATATATTGGTGTTTTTAAAAACATTTATTGAGTTTGTATAACAAAAATTTTCGTCAAATATTCTCTGATAAAATTTGAGATCTTTTCAAGTTTAGCCCTGCGCCGCCGCATTGGTTACTTTAGAGTTTCGAAAAAACTGACCACCGAAGTAGGCTTGCAGTTATTCTGTAAACTTTGGTATCCTTTAGCCGTATTGTCAAAGCTAAAAACGTACTAAATTTCTAACCTCCGCGTTCGCAATGTCTTAAATTCTAGTAATAGTGTCAACACTTGTTTGAGAATAGCGGAAAACTTTTTCAAAACTTTTTATCTTGATAAATAATTTCAATTATACCTTGTATAAGATAAGTATTTACCAATATATATTCATTGTTCGTTGTTTTTAACTCGAATAATTTATCATAACTTAATCGAAATTTTGAATTATAAACAAAGTTTTCATAAAGAGGCAGCCGGCAAGAATTCAGGGAACTAGATTTTAAAATGAGCCATCGTTGAGAGCTTTAATAAAATTAACCTACTTTTCCACTGGTTTGCAATAGCTGGAAAGCGTCATCAGCTGAAATTATACCCTCCAGAAAAACAAATCCTGACTGCGCTCATGCACTGTTACACGGAATTTAGTTTTTGGCGATTTTTTGTGTTCAGTATCAAAGATAATTGTTTGTCACGCCGATGTCTGCATCTATGTTTGCAGGTGGTGTGTTGCCCCCGACAGGGATGACCTCTCTGTGTTCGCTAGGGATTTAGAAAAAGTTTGAATATAGTTTTTGAGGTTAAAATATACTAAAGTCATCATATTATTATAAAATTGCTGGTTTCATGCCTAATGTGTACTTGTTTGGTGTAAAAAATTTGTTAAACAATAAATTAAATGTTTTATATTTTCTTTATCTTTTGGGCATTTACTTGCATGTTTCATATTTCTTCGGCCGTTGCGGATTTAACGGGAATGTGGGCAGCCGGCCACCATCAGTCCTGGCGCATTGAAAATTTTACCATATTGCTCATATGAATATCACAGTATGTTTTTAAACAATATCGCTGAGAAATATAGCCACTATGCAGCACGAGTTAAAAATTATTTTTGCACCTGTGGCACAACTTGTAATTCTTCTGATATTGAACTATTTGTTAGTCACGCTCAGTGCCGGAGCAGGCAGGGGTGGGGGCTCTTCCAAATTCCAGGGTGGGGGCCTCTCCAAATGGGGGTATTGGGGGGTGGCTACTCCAGACCTTGTCACGCTGTAATAAAAACATCAAAGTTTCGTGACTCGAAGAGGTATGTCTTCACTGGGTATAAAACAGCCGTTATTGTTGTCGTGAAAAGTTGACAGAAAAATTTGCAATTGCATTCTATTGAACTATAGCGGATCCAGACAGGGGGTGAAGGGTGTACGTCCTCTTCACCAGATATTTTTTTTGTGATACAATGACCAAGTTCCTACCTTACAAGTTGTCGCTGCCAATGACGCTTACGTATCATTTTGCCAACCCGCCCCCGTCAGTAATTTCTGGATCCGCCTCTGCCTGTGAAGGTAATGCAATAGTGGTAAAGGACCCTAAGTATAGTATAGAGTACAAACTCAATTTCACATAACTCTACACATAAACCTAAGTATAGGGCAAAAACTAGAAATAAAGGTTTGCGACATTGATCTAGTGTTGAGAATGCATACAAAGTTAAGGTTGCGCTATACGTTTGTTGACGTCCGGCGCCGTCCGTCACCCATACGGCGCCGCCCGTCATCGTTGCAATTTGCGTAATTTTCGTAGTGAGTGCAGGGTAGGGCGGTCACAAGCTGCCCACTTCCTACACTGGTTTTTTACTACAAGTTCGGATCACCAGGTATTTCTACAGGATGGGTAGATTTAACTCAAAATTTTTTCCACCTATGTTGTATCCGCAGTGTATTTTTCAGCTACTTTAAATAAGCAAACACAATGTGAGCTTCTGATGAACATTTGGCGTCTCCCACATGTTTAATTGCGACAAGGGCTGGCCATAGTTTCGGTCCCCATCATCTTTTCTGAATCATCAACCCATTCACATTCAAATATTTTGAGTCACCATATTCAGTAATCGTATATTTGCGGTTTAAGTTAAATGCGAAGCGTTTATGTGTCTTTAACCCTTAAACTGCAAGTTGTTTTTATCGCTATCAGGGGACTTGTTAGTTTTTATATACTCTACTGTATGTCTTTACCGTAAATGTTTAGTTTTAAATTTGAAAATATATCTTGAATATGAGTAAGGGTAACGGATGGAAACATGGTTTGATTCTTTTGGCATCGCGCCACGTATTTTAATTATACCCGAGGTAAATGGCCTTTCGAATGACCGTCGAAGTGAATTCAAGTTTAAGCCCAACAAAATTCAATGCTGAAAACTAACAATTTAGTTTCGGTTGCGGCTCTCACTGATTAATCAGAGCCACGGTATGTTTCAACACAAACGTATTTGATAAGTTTTCAAAGTTACACCCAACGGAAAAATAGCTGAAATCAGTTTTACATATATACTTTGAATTTAGCACAGTTTAAAAGTTATACCTCAAAATACTGAATAAAAGTTATCCCTCAAAATTACATATATACTTTGATTTTAGCACGGTTTAAAAGTTATACCTCAAAATACTGAATAAAAGTTATACCTCAAAATTACATATATACTTTGATTTTAGCACAGTTTAAAAGTTATACCTCAAAATACTGAATAAAAGTTATCCCTCAAAATTACATATATACTTTGAATTTAGCACAGTTTAAAAGTTATACCTCAAAATACTGAATATTTCCGTTTTATATTGAAAGATATAAACACTGATAACAACATGTAAGCGGTTACCGCTTTATCTGTTTCTCTTAACGACAAACCTCATGCAGGGTCATCGGCATTTTCCTGTTTTCAAATCCTAAGGGAAAAGCAGTCAAAACAGTATAGAATACCGGAGATAAAAATATTGTCAAACTTAGACGACTTGTTGTACAAATGAAATACATCACAAAATTTACCGAAACATTTCCGCTTTAAAATTATGTTGCAGTTGAGGTCAAGGTTAACTTGAACCGTTTCGGTTTTCGCGTTTGACAATATGAGCTGACCGCATAAATTTTGAGGGAGAGAGTTTTAAAGTTTTTATTTTTTATTTTTGACTAGCAAAATTTTGTCTAACAACATTGGTTACGGTGAAAGCTTTCGCCAACTCCTGGATTATAGGCGTGAACTGGAGTTTGGGGACGGAAGCTGAAAATTTCGACGGGGGTGTTCCGTGTTAAATCTATTGCATTTAGCATAATAATCGTTTCTCGCATAGAACCATACTGTACGCAACTAATGGCAAACTGTGTACATTTGATGCATATTTTGGCCCATGTACAGAACAGGACCAGAACGTTTTTCGGCGGGACTGTAATAGAGTAAGCTTAAGCTTTAGACTAATTTTTTCGCTTAGGCTTAGAAATAGGCTCATTTATACGCTTAGGCATAGGCTTAGGCTTAGAATATGCTTATACTACTGTTCCGGCCCTGTTCTATACATTGGCCCATATTTTAGTATTTTACCACTCGTTTCCTCTTGTTATAAATCTCAAATTTTAAAGACGAATTTCTGGAAGTTAACCAATTATTAATAATTTCAAAATTAGCAAAAACCTAACGAAAGTTTAAAACATTTTCGGTTGAATTTTAATTGCGATCGCTGCCGAAAAGTTTTACAACACTTCATTTTTATTACATTAAACTAATAATTTTACCGTTTCCGGCACTCAATTGTATACGGTCGTATAAATTTATATTGCATAAGCAATAAACGGCATTTATATAATGATTTGAAAAGTAATTCTAAATTCGTGTAATTTTAGCGCACTCCAAGCTAATGGTTTATTATGAATTTACAGCGCTTCGACTGAATAGTAGTTGTAGGGAACAACGGTGTTCTGACATTACTCAAGTTCTTGATAAAAACTAAATTAAGTTGAATCAAGTTATATTGTCATGAGCCAGTAAATGAACAAAAGTAAACATTCCATGTCACCAAAAGGCATTGATAACATTGACCAAGCTCAACCTACGGTCTTTGGCTAACGGTGCTGTCCAGGTTAAAAGTTTATTTTGAAAGTTTGACCCTGGCAAAGAAACACTTTACGGTCAAATTTTGAGTGACATTTCTGAGAACAGAAGTAAACATTCAATGTCACCACAAAGTATTGGCAACATTGATCAAGCTCTACTTACGGTCCCTGGCTAACGGGGTGCTGTCAAGGTTAAAAGTATATTTTGAACGTTCGACCCTGGCAAAGAAACACTTTACGGTCAAATTTTGAATGACATTTCTGAGAACAAAAGTAAACATTCAATGTCACCACAAAGTATTGGCAACATTGATCAAGCTCTACCTACGGTCCCTGGCTAACGGGGTGCTGTCAAGATTAAAAGTTTATTTTGAACGTTCGACCCTCGCAAAGAAACACTTTACGGTCAAATTTTGAGTGACATTTCTGACATATTTATTTTGATTTAATGCTTGTTTATTAGTGTTTAATACCGTGTCACGCGACATTTTGCATTGTGAGAAAATTGTACCGCCCAGTCTTGTTTATTTGTTTCACTTGCTACTGCCCTGCCCAATGAATTTTGTACAAGACTCGGAGACGGTTTAGTTACTCCTGCATGTCTGTTAATGTTTGCGTTTTGTTGCCATAGTAGGCTTGTTTGGTTTCGGTAACGAGCAGCAACTCATCAATATATATTTCTTTAGCTCAATAGGTTAAAGCTTCCAATTGAGGCTTGCGGAAAACAAACTGAGGATCAATTCCGGCCGCGCGACAAGCTGGAAAAACGTGATAATGACACAGTTTCCATATCTTTGCATTTAACGGCCAAGAAATGAATACATGCAACATGCTTGTCACCCACACGGATTGATTGATTATGTGTATATGTATATTGAAATTAGTGAGTGTGGCCGTCAACGCATATGCAAATCTGTTTAGTTCAAAACATTGCCTATATCATATAGATAGGAAAAACATTAATTTAGATTTGAACGTCCATTTTTATTCGAAGTGAGGTTTTTTACCGTTTTGGCCGTTGCAATGACCCGAGATGTATTTCGAAATGAGATACGACCCATTTATACAGAATTTTAACAGATTCAGCGCTCCTACCAGGACAAATCCATACGAAGGAATTTGTTTTACCGAGTACATCCGTATTTTGTGGAATGTTTAGTTATGCAATTTGGTCGTCGGTATTAACTAAAAATTTTTGCAATAACAACAAACCTAATTTTAATCTTCATTTGAAGCCTAAGTCTGAGCCATTCCAAATGCAACATTGCAAAAAATGGTGAGTCAAATTGACCCTGTCGGAGTTAGGCTCTATGGGACTACACAAACTGAGTCAAATTTGACTCCGCAAAGAGTCAAATTCATCTCACTGAATCGCACGTTTGACTCGCGCGGAGTTGAATTTGACTCAGATTGTGCTAGTCCCATAGAGCCTATTTCGAAGATAGTCAATTTGACTAACTTTGTTTGCAGATGAATTTTTTACCTTTGTGTTACTTTGCTCTCGAGGTTTAGTGCATGCATGTTGTGGGCATCACAAATTTTTAGATCCACCAATGGTCGTACCGGAGGCTTTATGTACAATATTGCAATATAGTTAGCTTACATTGAATTCACCGCACTCATATATGGCTTCAAATATATTTCGACGCTACTCGCAGGATATTTGTTTCATTTTTTAATATTAAAGCTACACGTCCAAAAATGTACTTTCGATCAATCTTTCCGGTTCGGTTGACAAGCTTTAAAATTGCAATATTTTAAATTTAAGTTAGATGGATTTTTAAATTAAAAATTTTAACTCCTTAGTAATATTGAAATCAAAACGTAACTCAAAGCGAATCTGTAAGTGTCAAAATATGGTTTCGAATCTGTAACCATTTTCCAGGTCAGTTGACAGATTGTAAAATTTAATATTCGATGTTTAATTACAGACAAAAGCTTAAAACTGGCCTAGCGATCAGGTATTACAGTCTGTTATGCTTTCTTTTACACTGGTTTTAACGAGTAGAAAATGCTAAAATTAGGTCTGTCTTCACGTATCCTATTTACTCGCAGAAATGCAGATTACAAAAACGGTATTTTGAAAACGCATTAGTACACCTAAGTTCGACTTAGCGTGATAATAAAACTGGCCCATGTTACTTTAAGGCGTCCAGGTTTCAGGTGTGTCTATGAAATAGTAGGTTTAGATTCTAGATTACATTTTTTTGCTTAGGCTTAGGCTTAGCCTTAGGCTTTAGGAACACATTTTTCCAACGCTTAGACTTAGGTTTAGGCTTAGAAATACGCTTAATCTCCTGTTACGCCCCTTAAAGTAACATTGGCCATAAAACTGTTAACGAGGCAGTATTGAAGAGATGTCGGAACTTTACCAAAGTTGTAAAGAAAATCTAGCGAGCGAAGCGATCGCAAAGCTGGAGTATAAGTTTTTGTAAAGGATACGTTCTGGTTTGAATTTGGTTCGTTTTGCAACTGCGTTTTAAAAAAAGTGGACACTGAACAGGGGGACAAAATATTATTTTCTATGGGGCAATTGTCATTTTGATTTCTTCACGATTTCGACGCCTCTAAGGGTGCATTCATGTATGAAATATTTGCCATTTCTTGATTTTGAGAGCTCTCACTAGGTATACGAAATTTTAGGGAAACCCATTTAAACGATTGACAAGCCATTGATCTGTTTTCCAGGGCAGTTAACAGATTTTGAATTTCTTTAATTAAAAATTTGACGTTTAATTCGACCCAAACAGACAGATTTAGTGTAAACGCATTCATAGTTTATCTATGGTTTCTTGTACGCCATACGCTAAACAAACCAGCTGCAAGCGCCAAGAGCAAAATAGTCATGTGTTAAAGATAACCTACAGACCAATAAACGATTGGGTTTGATTTTGGCACAAATTAATAATAAAGTCCAGTCTGCTATTAAGCCTTAAGCCTAAGAACAAGTGTAAACATAAGAACTAGCGTAAACATAAGCGTAATCCTAAGACTCAGCCTTCTAGTCTCGAAGTCCCTTAGTCGCTCTTATTTCTACTGGGCACACCCTATAATTAAACATTGGTTTTCAATATTATTGATAGAATTTTAGTAGCGGCGGATAAAACTTTATAGTTTGAAACTTTACACCGGCTTTCGACGATGTTACTATAGACCTGAATACCTAATAAGTATAAAGCGAAGAAAAAATTGGCGAAACAAATTAACAGTAAGGCTTTAGGTGTTACCAGTTACCACTGCAATCGTGATTTAATTGCAAATTGTTCTACCAAATTTAGGTGTTATCATTGTTTTTATATTTTTGCAGATAAACATTACTAGTCTTAACTGATATCAATTTACCAGAGTTTAAATATCAATTTACCAGAGTTTAATTCAAGTTATCATTAATTGAAATGCCGTTATTTTCGTTCAAATTCAAAAAACGCAAAGACGCCTTTGCACTACAGCCGAGTTCTCCGACATCAAAGGCTGTGCCGCCATTCCCGTCGTGGTCTACGGCGACGGGGCGGCGTATACCGAAATCCGCGCCAGCCCGTACTTCATCAAAATATATGAAACCTTCAACAGCAGTGAGAACACCCGAAAAACGTAAACAAAGAGAAGATTTTCCTATTAATAGCTCCTGTATCAAGCCTTTGGCTCACAGTCCACGTAAAAGGCCCTATTGTGAGGCGGACCGGCCCGAATTTGGACTTCTTTTAACCCCGCCTTCAAGATCTAGGGTATGTTCTACGATGCAACCTATAAGTATAGTCCCGTCTCCATTTTTGGGGCTAGACAAGTCAGCCGTTCAAGCTCTCCATATAACTGAAATGTCTCAAATAGGGTGCCAAAGCCAGCTAAGTACTGAAATGACAAGTAGTTGCCCACAAAAAAGTGTTGAAACGATTTGTAGGAACAATTGTGAAAATGACGATAAAATTAGCACAGATTCATGTTGTTGGTCAGCAGAGCACGATGTGACTGTGGTACAGAGATGGCCATCGGACGTTTATCCTCTGGAACATGGGGGCACCAGTTGCTCTGTTCCATTTCAGGAATCCTTGGACACGGCAGCAACTCAATCTTCGGGCTCAGCTTCGAGTAAACATCGCGTGGAAAGTGCCAATTTCAACTTAGACGCTAACGATTGTCAAGTCCAGCAATATTTTGATCACCACACCCCCAGATCTGAGGGGCACTGGCTAGGTAGTAATAAATCAGCCAATAAGCGTACACCAACTTCAAGTATCCAATCGCAATCGAGCAAAGTTGATACTGCATCGATATCATCATTTTCGAGCTTAATTTCATTGGACACTTGCCTGCAGTACGTAAAAAAGTCAACTGAATTGACCAATCAAAATGCGTTGAATGTTCAAACTTCAGCCTCCTCTTTCAAAAACTCAACAACATTAACTAATCAAAATGCGTCAAATCTTCAATCTAACGCCTCTCATTTACACACTGACCAACCAGCATCAAGGTTTAGTTTTGCTAAGCCTTCAACTCCAAAATCGCCTAGATTTCAACAACCAATCGAAACGCAGGAGCATGAGGTGGTCAGAAATTCAGAGAGTAGTTGTGTAGGAAAAACCTTGGGTCAACCTCAATCCTATGTGCCTATGGCACGTACTTGCAGCTATATGAGGCTCTCAGTAGAAGGCCAACGGCGGCAGGCAATGCCTAGAACTAATCCCTACTGTACTGTATCAAAAGCAGCTTCCTTAAGATTAGAACAGTTAGCAAACGCTAGTCATTGTGTTTCGAAAAATTCATTCGACCACCAAAGACCACACGTACCTAAGAATTATCCTGATCAACCGAAATTATCCAATCAAAAACGTTCTGTGTGTCGAAACATTTTTATTGGTAAAACGCCGAAACTAAAGGAACCAATAACAACTGAAGAAAGTGAATACGCGACTATTCAAAAACCACCGAAAAGTTCAAATTCAAACCGGGACTCTGTAGCTGATGTTTGTCCGCCTCATCAAAACAATTTGTTTCCGAACCCGTTACGGCCTTCGGGCCGAGGTACGTCAAATTTGCTGACACCGCGACCGAGTTTTGTTCAGCTTCCGACCGGACGTAATGGCGTCAGCGGATCACAAACACTTGGTCGGTCCGTCGGTCGTTTTATGGGTCGTCGTCACGGTGGCGGCGCCCAAACGCTAGACCGGTCCTTTGGTCGTAGAGCGGTGTGGCCGCCCGCGAACCTCCATAACCTGGATTCGACAACTACCGGCAGCGATACATCGCTAGGCAGTAGTTGTGCGAGTTCAGGCAGTTATTATGTTATTAACCCGGCGGTATATTGCACCTTATCAAAACGTGCGGCCGCTCGAGTAAACTATGACCGCTTTAGGGACCCCGGGCAGAGGTCGCGGTCCCGTTGTCAAGGGTATCAGTACCGAGTGGTGCCTGCATCATTTGAGCAGCCCTCTCCTGCATCGTGGTGTGTTGAACAAAGCCCAAAGACAGTGCAAGACGAACGAAGGTTCTGTACCGAAGACTGCGAAAGCTACTCGTGTAATTCTGAAGAGTATTCGAATCAAAATTGCGAATTTGGTTTGCGGAATCAAAATCGATGCCGGAAATCCAGTGGATGCTGCTGTCAAAAAACCGGATACAGAACACAGTACCAGACTAATGCTGACAGTATGCATGCATTGATGCAAGGCATGAAACAATTGGGTATCAGAGGTAAATATAATTTCAAGGCCGAACAAGCGTAGAGCAGGAGGTTAATAGCCGTATCATTCAAAAATTCATTTTGTGGAAATCCTGTTTTACTGAACCTGCCCTGAAGCAGTCGTCAATTCTATTTTAAAAAGCAACATTTTAGTTCGTTTTTGGTGCTTGTCTGCGTCGGTCTGCGTATCTCAACACGCCATTAATTTTTTTATGAACAAAACCTGAAATTTAAAAAAATATTTAGCTGGGTGTAGCTAGAATTTAAATTTTTCTATCAATCATTAAAGTTTTGTCTCAAATCACTTAAACTTAAACTGTAATTGATCCAAGGCTTTAGTACATAAAAGTCCGGGGTTGCATTGAAGAAAGCATACAACAGGTTATATGCACGACGAAATTTTAGCAGAAATAGTAAAGAATAAGCTATATTTTCACAGAATTAACCATCAACTTACTGCTTTATTGAAATCAAGAAACTATATAGCTTACAATGCGATCGCAGTCAAATAAATTCTAATTGATATCAGATCGTCCGAAAATGAAATTCTGATTACGCGTGTGAACCATCTAAATCTAGCGTTATAAAGTGTTTTATTCTAATTTGCAGAAATACTGTTTAGGCGAAACCAGTCGAAAACAATTTTTATGCTTTTTTTCTCGACCTTAATTTCAGGTGAACTCTACATTTCAATCGCTTTGTCAGCCCATCTACTTACCGTAACAAGTAAGTAAAATGTTTTAATCGGTAGCTATAAGCAGCAAAGAATGTGCACGCAAATAAAAAGATGTTTTTGAAGGTAAATAAAATTTTACAAACAGAATTCTATAACTGCCACAAAATTTCGGACCGAGGTGCAATGACGCATGCAGGCGAAGTAAAACACCTTTTGCTTACAGCTTGAGTTCCGACCAATAATAAGTGTGTTTCAAGTTTTATACACTGCAAAAAATGGTGAATCAAATTGACTCTCTGCTAAATAGGCTTTTCGGGAGTGCACAAATTAAGTCAAAATTCGACTCCGCCACAGTCAAATTCAATTCACTTAGGCGCACGTTTGTTCTGGCGGAGTCGAATTGGAGTCTGTGTAGTCCCGAAAAGCCTATTTCGGAGAGAGTCAATTTGACTCACCATTTTTTGCAGTGTATAAAATTTTGATCAATGTTTAATATTCATTTATGTCTATCCCACCTCGCGCCACCGGTTCGAGGGAACCTGTGGAAAATGTCCAATTTGTCCCTCGAATTCTGGCGACCCTGACAGCTTTATTAAAATATTTAACAGAATATTTCGTATTGTTTCAGTTGGTGAAGCGAAACAACTCCACACACGAAATTTCACAGAGTCGATTTGTAACTGTTACGTCCGGGTAAGCTTGTGTTTATATTTTAAGGGGCGACTCTTGGTTTAGTGTTAAAAAGCTAATACGTCACATTCTCAAAAATGTATCTAGCACTTATCATTAGTTAGTAACAGTTTTACAAACTTGACAGGATGGGGCAGATGCGAATATTAAAAGCCTGTATAACAGCTGGAGGCCTGGAATCGCACAATGCACAAAAAAACTTAACTTTAAGGATTGGGCTATACTTGTCGTACGGCGCCGTCCGCCACCGTCCGGCGACATCCGTCACCGTCTGGCCCCGTCCGTCACCGTGCGTCACCCGTATGACGCCATGCGTCACCCGTCCGGCGCCATCCGTCACCGCCTGCTCCCGTCTGTCACCGTGCGTCACCCGTATGACGCCATGCGTCACCCGTACGGCGCCATCCGTCACCGCCTGCTCCCGTCTGTCACCGTGCGTCACCCGTATGACGCCATGCGTCACCAGTACGGCGCTGTTCATCACCATACGTCACCGTGCAGTATTGTACGCGAATTACGCACGTACGATACCGAATTGTATCGGACGGTGACGGACGGCGCCAGACGGTAATGGGCGGCATCGCCCGACAAGTATAGCGCAACCCTTACATTCGATGGTTCAACAACACCTGTTTTACACTCGCTGGTTCAGCAACATTCGCTTTCGCCTTGTGATACCGTTTTTAACTTTAAGAATGTTTAAAAAATTTCGCCACTCACAATCAAGCATTCAACTTTTACATGTTCAACCAACAGGTTTCGTTTCTTAGGCTAAACATATTTAATAAGCTACTGAATTAATTGAACCGTTTGGCAAATTGTATGAGGCAAATTTATCATTCTGGAGTTACTGTTTAAACGCTTCGGTTGACTTTTACTTTTTTGATACAGATTTCTTTGATTCCTGATGAAAACACACGAACTCAACTGAAATCTGACATTGTATCTTCGAATACGCCTGTATTTAATCAAGATTTTACAATGTACGTTTCATTCAAAAGCCAAGGCTGAGTTAGTACAACAGTAGGTATAAGTGACTGAAGGTTTGTTGTACCCGCATAATTTTTTACTCGCGGGCATACCCGTACAAAATTACTTTACCCACGACCCGCGGTTACCAACTATTATTCGTTTTTCTGTGTACAATACAGTTGTCAAATTTTACTGTGCATTGATAGTAGCTTGGGTTTACGTTACAAAATGTTCTCTCAGTAATTTTGAAAACAAGCCATTAAGTAAAAAAGGTAACATCGGACAAACAAATACGTTCCAGGCCGGTCCCAGGGTATATGACTGTATTATATATTTTTGACGTAAAAAATGCTATAACGAACATGGCCAGTGCATGATAGGCATATAAAAATTATGCTTTGGTGTGCGCTATGCTGTATTTGTATTTTGTTTTTACAGGGAAATCTTACCGGAAGATTATCGCAAAAAATTGCTTATGTCAGTATGGCATCGTGATATTGACGCCGAGTAGGTTTACATGTTGCAATAGGACCACTAATACGGCCGGACGAAGACCGAAACCGTTCCTTTCATTTAACTCAATGTTTCATTTTATTAATAAATGGCTAAAACCGTTTTAGAGTACAAATGGCAAGCAATCATTTTGCCTTTATAAAAAACAAGTTTGCTATTTCTGTAACAACTATATTTTCTTATTCCTTTAGGTTTTTTTTATGTCCGCAAAGCTGCCAGAATATATAAACACTGCGTTTTGCAGTTATTTAGTGCCTAATTTTATAGATAAATAATACTTTGTACTGGTTTTATTTTAGGCGAAGCTTTTTAATTGGGTGTATGGCGTTCTCAGTACGATCGTTTATCAAACACAGGAAGGTAAAAATTATCGTCATTTAGTTACCTGACATGGACACTGGTTGTATTTTGAGGGGTGCAATAACTCAGAGTGCCCCGTGCGGCAGTCATGCTTTGGGTGATCCAGGAATCATACGTTTCCCATTAGATTTGTCATGCTCAAACTTTGGTGAAGCAATATAATTTATTAATCTTAAAATATCAAAACATTTTCTAAACTCTAAACACGTCTTAAAAATTTCTACATTAGAAAAAAGTGGTTACTTTCGGCTACACGTAAATTTTGGGTCCGGTCCTGCGCCATGTGTGATAGAACTCAAATTACAACAGTGAGTCGAATTTGAATCTGGTGGAGTCGAATTTGACTCAGTTTGTGTAATCCCGAAAAGCCTATTTCGGAGAGAGTCAATTTGACTCACCATTTTTTCTAATTGAGCAGCAAAATAAAACATTTTCAATATTTGTTTACAGGCACTCGAAGGATGGTACTTTCTGCTTGGCCCGACTGTTGGACGTCGAAAACATTTGGCCGTAGACAAAGTCACTATGCTTACTTATTACGGTACGTTGACATGGTTGCAATAAATTATTATTCACTGCGGCAGGATGAACTATAAGATTCTAACAACGGTCAAGAAAAATTGTGATTCTTTCCTGCATACTCTATTGACCCGAATAAGAGGGGGTCCCCATTTTGAGTTCGAATCAATAGGAGTCCCTAAACCTTAATTAGAGTCCATAAATGTCAATTAACCCTAATTGTAGCGCATAAATGACTCCAGGACCAAATAATTTGAGTTCGAAACTTTAAAGCGTACTTAAATTTTGAAAGTACATTCCTAAGTATAACCTTGTATTATCGCTCAAGCTATTGACACAAGAGAAATAAACGTTTAATTTAACGGATATATAATTGCAGTACCGGATATATATCAGTGACGAAGGGCGGCGGAGCGTGGGTTAAAAATAAATAGCAGTCCGTAACCGAATAACTAGGCGGGTACCCTCTGGAGAGGCCAAATAAATATCAGTCCCCCTCTTATTCGGGTCATTACAGTATGGATATTATTGTATTCTATATGTGACCTAATTTTTAGCTTTTAGTGGAACTTCGGACTCTCTTTCGGATGCAAGGCTTGTTTTATTACCACCACTCGACTATAAGAGTTTAATGCTTGAAAACTAAAGTTGAAATTAATGCAGCTTGTTATCTCAAAAAATAATTGACAATTTACACTACACCCATTAATACACTGAATACGCTCATAAGCCAGTAGACGCTTGTGATGATTTCAACGCATTAAGTATTCATGTTCAAATTGCAGTTCAGTGTTCTCGATGCAAGAGATCGCACATGCAATAAAGATTATGACATATTAGACACATTATTCCAAAAACAATTTACTTATAAACTTTTTTATATTTCAGATTCTGTAGACTGTGAGTCGCAGTTCTGGTCACATCAAGATCGAACGGCAACAACAGCGTATAATTGGATCTAATCCTGGATCGAAAGGCAACAAACTATTATGGTTGCGCTATCCTTTACTGCGCCGGACGCTGCCGCGTGTCGCTATACGTTGCTTACAAAAAAGGTGAAATTCTAATGGCGTGCGATAATTTTTAATAAACAGATTTTATCGTGCCTCGCGGCGACGTCCAGCGGCGATGCGAGTATAGCACAACCCTAGATTTTGATTCATTGTCAGATGGACTGACTGAAGTTTATTCAATAGTACTGCATATTGTTGTCAACATGTATAATTTTAGTCGATATTATTGTGTCCAAAAATTTTTACCTTGTGTTGTATTTTGTTGATTTGAATCTGTGTTTACAGGCAAGCCCGTAGCCAGCTAAGGTTGCGAATTTTCTAAGGAGACCAAAACTTTCCCAGGGGAGTTGAGCCACCTCACCTCCCACCGTCTCTTAGCCACGGGCCCGCTTTCAAACTTTTCTTTTTATTCTTCATTTTTAATTGAAAGTTGTATATTAGGATAGCGACATTGTTGATATGCATACACGCTCTCAAAATTTTCAAACATACACAAATCAAAACATTGTAAATTTCAGTGAGTTAGATTTTAACTCAGAATGAGTTGAATCGCTCAGTCTGAGTTAGGACTATCAGAACTCAGCATTTTGAGGTGATTCATTTCATTCTGACTTAATTGATAAACTCAACTCAACTCACAGTGAGAATCATCTCCACTCAAAGTGTGAGTTAATGTTCACTGATATTCATTCAGAAGTCGCCAACTCGCGAGCTGAATTGATTAATCAACTAATTGTAATGTACAGTGAAGTATTATTAAATTGTTATGCATTGCTGTCCAATTAAGCACACAAATTGCTAGACAATTGCCATCGAAACCGAAATATTATTAAGTAGACACTAAATCAGTATATTGAGTCATCGTTGACGGTTTGCCAATTATATCCTAAAGAAAGAAACCAAAAAATTTATTCATTTTTTCAATGGTTGCCCCTGTATATCAATTAAGTCTTCAAAACGCCGCTTCGTATTTCAGACCAATATATCTATTTCACAGAACGTTAATTTTCCTAGAATAACTTCTTAGTGTAAAAGTGGAATACGGCATGGTCTAAAATTGATTTGGTTTTTTAAATACACAGCACTTTGATCGCTTCTTAAAGGTAAATCCAGAGGAAACATATATAGTATATCCGTCTTTACTGTTTATTCTTTTAGTTATGATTGATTGTGTATATATTTGGGAATGCTGTTTTCTGTCTTATTTGGTAATTTGTGTCTTGTAAACTTCAGTTTGTATCTTGTATGTTTCATGCGGCTAGTGTTATACCTTTTGGGGTAAACAACAGTAGCTTAAAGCATATTCGTGGGCTTGTAGCCAGAGGAACTCTGCCGCTTAAAATGTTAGCCTTTTTGGAAGTTTTGTCATAGTTGTAAAGACATTGAATTTCCTGAATGCCTCTCCTAAATGATTTTGAAACCCTCCCCAGCTTGCCGAGCTGGCTACGGTCCTGCATATATGGGCAGTCTTGCACTAAGTCTAACCCAAAATGATATTGTCTAAAGTCTATGAACACAGTCCACGAAACAGGGACACCCCTAATAGTGGCATGAGCCTCTTTTTTCTCCATAATTGTTTATGCCGGCAAACTTATGTTTTGAACTAATTTAACGTTTTTTGCAACAGTTTATCAAGATATATACACGCACAGACACACATTGTATTGCGTAAATAATTTTTTGGAATAATTTGCAATGTTTCAACATTAAAGTAGCTAGATCTCACGAAAATAAATTCTGTATTAAAACCTGAGTTAAAATATTGAACCATATTCCTGCATAATTCCATGATGATTTAGAATCTTGATTTCTTAAAACATGTCGAAAGTAACAAAATTTCTGTTTAGCTTGATATTTATCGGAATAATGACTTCGTATTTTTAAATTCTTAAAATAAACCCAGTGAAAAATTTGCATCAAATACGCGCCGTCAGATACTAAATTTATTACCTTTCAAGAAGCAAAAGCTACTTATATACATATGCCAAGTCGCGTCTCGATTTTACATTCGCAAATTTCTTTTGAAGCATATACCCAAATTGCCTGAACCTACGGTTAAAATTTTCCCGGAGCAGAAGCTGTAGGTCAATTTTCTGTAAAAGCCTTAGGCAGGCCTGCGATTGTACAACTGCAATCACGATTTGAAGAACAAACGTAACTGTTTTGTAATTTTTTTAGGCTGAGTAAATTCGTCATTTTTCTGTGTTGACGTGTAATCAATTCAACCAACATTTACGGGATAAAAATAGCACGTTTTGGGTTACCAAGAAAAACTAAATTTTGTTATGTGCCGATACTAATAAAAAAATTGATACTTTACATAATACAACCTGTACAAACGAATGATGAAAGATTTTGGTGTTTGCAGAATGTTTTTATTTTGCAATTAGTTAATAAATTAATGCACTAGAAATACACATCTATAAACATTTAAGCAAAATATTGGAATAGGTATGTAACATATATTTTGCCGGCACATAATGTTAAGTTTATTTTTGATGGGACTGCCGGACAGCTCTGCCCGATTGGCCCAGTAAAAACATAGCTCGAAAGCTGTGTCCCGGCCGTACCAGCAAAAGTATAAGGTCCAAGGTTGATGTACTGAACAGGGAAATTGGGATTTTGGGAAACAGGAATATTACCCGGGAAATTGGGATTTTGGAAAACTGGGATTTTGGGTAATTCGAAATTTTGGGCGCAGCCTTTTGCGCTCATGATTTTGGGCAATTGGGATATTATACCCGCGAAATTGGGTTTTTGGACACTGCCTTTTTTGCTCGGGATTTTGGGTAACTGAGATTTTGGGAAATTGGGATATTAATATCCGGGAAATTGGAATTTTGGAAAATTCGGATATTACCTGAGAAATTGGGATTTTGAGCGCAGTCTTTTTCGCTCGAGATTTGGGAAATTGGGATTTGGGAATCTACGATGGAAATTGGGATTCTGGACGCAGCGTTTGTCGATCGGGATATTGGGAAATTTGGGATTCTGGTAAATTGGTATATTACGCGGGAAATTGTTATTTTGGGAAATTCCGATATTACCTGAAAAATTGCGATTTTGGGTAAAGCGTTTTTCGCTTGGGATTCTGGGAAATTGGGATTTTGGAAAATTCTGATATTACCCAGGAAATTACTGTTTTGGACGCAGCGTTTTCGCTCGAGATTTTGAGCAATCGGGATTTTAGGAAATTAGGATTTTATCCGGGAAATTGGGGTTTTCGGCGCAGCGTTTTTTGGTCGGGATTTTGGGAAATTGGGATATAAAGATTCCGGCACCTGCTGCTTTGAATACAGGAACAGCAAACTGACATTTGCAGGAATTTCGGCCGGAACAGAGATTCCGGTAGAACACTGCTAGCAAGGTGTTTTGTCAACACCATGTGCACGGCAACGCAATTGCTAGTCATGTGCACAACATATACCGGTACAAGAAGTTGTTGCAACGACCACATAACGTAGTGGTAGCATACTTGACTCGAGTGCAAGAGGGCCCAGGTTCGGTTCCCGACGTGGTCCTTAACTTTGAGCTAAACTTCCAACAGGGGTCGCGCTGACCGTATTGATTCAACATGGATGTCCCACCAAGACGGGCACTGCAAACAGCAAGCCCAAGGATTCGAGGAGTTGGATTTGCGGGCCGGTACGGCCACCTGTGGAAAAGAGGGATGTCGGTATAGAACGTGCACGGTAAGCGTGGGTAAAGTGAAAAAATTGCTATACATATGCCTGCACATATACCGGTACAAGTTGTTGCAATGACCACATCGTGTAGTGTTAGCATGCTTGACTCGAGTGTAAGAGGGCCGAGATTTGATTCCCGGCATGGTTCTTACCTTTGCAAAACTTGGAATAGGGGTTTGGGCGCGTGTAGACTAGACCGCGTATGTTTTATCGGTAACAAAAAATCGAAGGCATATAGAGAAAACCGCAGACTCGTGAATATTTTAGCAAATGACCCCACGGCTTTGCCTGCGTCAAAAACGTGCCAACTACTAATGTAACTTTGTAGCTACGCCAAAAGTTTGAACATAGCTAACATATTCGGACCCTTTTAATTCGCTCAACCTAGCAATGTAAATAAGTTGGTGTACGCGAAATAATTTTTGTTCCTACTGGCATTTTGCATTTTTAGTCGAAAAGTTCAATAAATATTAAAATAGAGGTTTTTGTTCATAGTATTTCCGTTATATTTTAAAAATGACAAAAGTAGTGTGTTCACTAATATACAGGAGTTGTACTGACTACTTTAAACTTAACTTGCATAATAACCTAACAAAAATTGTTGCAAACAAGCTACATTTTGTCTTGTGCGCCTCGCTGGCATCAAAACTGATCTTTGGTATGGTCAATCGTGAGTACTCTCGGCGTAGTGGGTAGCAAGGTGCTGTTTAACTGGCTGCATAATCGCCCAAAAACAGGGCACAACATCAGTTTTATACTTCCTTTAACTTTCATGCGAGCAAATGTGCTGTAAAAAATTGTCGTAGGGGCAGTTTGTCGCCTCCGATGAACGGTTTTGTTTATTTGAAGTTTCAGCGAGTTTCTGTTCGCGTACAATATGCGCATCAAAACAGAACAAACAGCAATCAGGCATATTTGCTATACATGCACAGGGCCATGTTACGCTGCAGGCCGTACCGGGTTAGCTGGGACAGCTGGGATAGCGGGGACAACTGGGACAGTTGGCACAGCGGCTACAGCTGGGATAGCGCGGGGGCACTGGAACAACGATGACAGCTGGGACAGTGGGAATGCGGGAACGGCCCTTGTTACTTTCAGGGGCGTCCGTTTTCACGCGGGACAACAATAGTTCCGGAGAGCAGCATTTGCTACTCCTGTTTGTGCCTACGTGAAGATTATTAAAATTTGTTGTTGTTGTTGATATTATTATTATTATTATTATTATTATTATTATTATTATTATTATTATTATTATTATTATTATTACTTTTGGTTTTGTTAGCAAGATCGCTTTAGTGCGGGGGTTGGGGGCGGCAGCCCCACATTCTTCTTAGGGTCCTTCAAAATGCGGGGGTACAACCGCTAATAAATCTAAACAAAAAACATTGTTGTCACTTTTTTCCGTATTTCCTGCAAAAATATATAGCTCCCCCATTATTCCGTTTCCCAAAGCAAGTATATAATTACAAAGGAGTCCACACCGCAGCCAGTGGAGAGCGTTCCCACAAAATTTGGCTGTCGCTCCGCTCCCAAATAGATTCGTATCATACATCGGCCAATGTATAGCACAAGGGCTTCCAGTTTTCCACGGTGGAAAACTTATAACCAGGAGTGCAGCGCAGCCACTCCTGTATGACGGCTAAATTTTCCGCTGATTTGGTAGGAAAATTAAAAAAATTTAATGCCTAGATTTTACTCTGGGTTGGTAGGGAAATCAGAAGCATAGGTTTTGGTTGGAAAACGGGAAAAGTGGAAAATTCTAATGCCTAGATTTTCACCTGGGTTGGTAGGGAAAATCTGAAGCATAGGTTTTGGTTGGAAAACGGGAAATGTGTAAAATTCTAATACCTAGATTTTTCCCCTGGGTTGGTAGGGAAATCTGAAGCATGGGTTTTGGTTGGAAAACGGGAAAAGTGGAAAATTCGAATGCCTAGATTTTCCCCTGGGTTGGTAGGGAAAATCTGAAGCATAGGTTTTGGTTGGAAAACGGGAAAAGTGTAAAATTCTAATGCCTAGATTTTTCCCCTGGGTTGGTAGGGACAGTCAGAAGCGTAGGTTTTGGTTGGAAAACGGGAAAAGTGGAAAATTGAAATGCCTAGATATTTTCTTGGTTAGTAAGAAATATCTGAAGCAAAGGTTTTGGTTGAAAAGCGGGAAAAGTGGAAAAATGGAAAATTCAAGGGTAGGGCATTGGTTTTGGTTGGAAAACGGGAAAAGTGGAAAATTCTAATGCCTAGATTTTTATTCTCGGTTGGTAGGGAAAATCTGAAGCAT